>JAPDVR010000043.1:0-188095 GCA_026230005.1 Gila orcuttii | reverse complement strand
GCCTAAAATCTTCATAGCCACACCATAGCAACCAGTTACAGCACCCTAGCAACCGTGGGCGATACTAAACTCTATAAAAACTCTATAAAAACTCCTTTTAAAAACTCCATAGTAATCATCTGTTAAAAAATACACGCCGACATCACAGACCCCTGATTGAGGCGTCAAATTGTGCGGATTATTGAGGAGAGGTGTGCTGTGACTTTTCTTACCGATCGGGGGTACGGTGTTTGCCCCAGGGGCAAATCATTGGGTAAAAAAAATCCCATAGACTTAACATTGCAACAAACTTTGACGACTCGTAGCACTGACCAATGATTTCTCAGAAACTTGTAATTTACCACATTTGAAGAGGCTGGCAGGCTCTGTAAGAACATACCTCACAATGGGGTAAAAGTTGCACCCCTGAGGGGCAGGAGCTGCTCAAATTTGCCCCATTGACTTACTATGGTGTAGGACGGCTCATGAAATGGGCCGTCCTACACATTGCATAGGGATTTTGTATTGAACATAGCTCTGGATCACAGTGTCATAGAGACAAGGGGACGGGCTCATTTTTCTCAGATGACCAATCAGTCTCTCAGGATCATTGAGAAGCTATTAAGCCACGCCCTAGCAACCATTTAGAGCACCTTAGCAACAAGTCCCATAGACTTCCATTGAAAGAGGTCAAAAGAATATCTCCGGATAGAAGTGTCATAGAAACACAAGGGTGGTCTCGTTTGACTCGGGGCAGCACACAGCCAATCATGAATCCCCTCAACACTTCCTAGCCCCTCCCTAGCAACCATTGTCGAGCACCTTAGCAACTAAAATCTATAGAGGGATATCTTCCATTCTGAATGTCACAGAGGCATGGGAGTTGGTTTATATCATTCATACTGACAAGCAACCTTTGGACTTTGATGACTGGCAGCTGCCAAGCCATTCCCTAGCAACCAAACAGAGCACCCTAGCAACCATTTTGCAAGACCTATATCTCTGCATCAGAACATCGTATAGAGATGTGGTTTGGCTCTTTTGACTCATGTTAGCAAACAGGGCTTCCAACATGCTACACATGCTAGCTGTGAATAGCTACATGCTAATAGCGATTAGGTATGTGCTAAATCATGCCAAAAAAGTGTTAAGAACTCCAATAGTAACCATCTGTGACAAATACCAACCACCTAGTAACACCATAGCAACCACCCAGAATACCTTAGCAACCACCTAGCAACGCCTAGCAACCACCCAGAATACCCTAGCAACCGCCTAGCAACACCATAGCAACCACCCAGAATACCCTAGCAACCGCCTAGCAACCACCCAGAACACCCTAGCAACCGCCTAGCAACCACCCAGAATACCCTAGCAACCGCCTAGCAACGCCATAGCAACCACCCAGAATACCCTAGCAACCACCTAGCAACACCATAGCAACCACCCAGAACACCCTAGCAACGCCCTAGTAACCACCAAGAATACCCTAGCAACTGCCTAGCAACGCCCTAGCAACCACCCAGAATACCCTAGAAACCACCCAAAACACCCTAGCAACCACCTGAACAACATGAATAAGCCATATCTCAGCACCAGAACATCGTACAGACATGTTTGTTGACTCGTATGCAATCATGTACCACACCCTAGCAACCGAGTGGTGAGTTTTGCCACTGCAAGCACCACTTCACATTTTCTTCTGGAAATGTACATTCTAGTTATTATTATTATTTTATGTTGAATCTATGTTTTAAATAAGATGTCACAGAGTCTGATGTCATATCCCGAGTGTCCAAATAAATGTAGCATCCTCAAAGTCTATTATTGCTGCCCCGTAAGTGTTATGGCATTACTAAAAGCCCATGGAGATCTAGCACTGCTCGGGAAGATATGAATATGACTTATGACTGACCTTCTCGAAGCTCTGTCTGCGCGAGGAGCTTTTCTCCAGCCAAACGATGGCCGCCTCAAACACCGTCTCCTCTTTCGGCACGTTCAGATCGTCACTGGAAATGATCTCGGTCAGTTTATCGGCACAAAGAGAAAGAAACTCCTCCTGTAGGGTGAGAAAGAGAGATTGAAGGTGTATATCCATAGTATAATTAACTCCTATCTAAAAATATCAAGGACCGTTATATTCCTCATGATTTAACAATCAAGAGAGTCAGTCATGTCACATCTATCTAATACTGTAAACGTCAGTAGCAATAGCACTGTTTTACTAGACATTCTAGGTTTGATTTTCACTAACAATGATAACATAAGACAACTTACACAGATAATACAAATACTTATATTAAAGGATACAGTGATAAATGTGCTTTTAGTGATGTCATTTCTGCCACATTTAGCCATTAAAAGGTAATTCACCAACGGAAAGTTGGGCTTTAATAAAACTGTCTATGCAGTAGAAAAGTGAAACATTATCTGAAATCTGTGTTAAATGAGTAGAGAAAACAGGAAAAGAGCCTGATTTTGGTAGAAAAACGCAGAAGATTGATATTTTATATAAGGCAAAAGCCCAACAGAATTACAGCAAAACAACAACTGGAACGATTAAAGTGAAAATGAATTAAATGTGTCAGAATTACACGTTTGTTCGTGTTGCATCAAATATTTTTGCAGCATTTTTGGAACAATCACACACCTATCTGTTGAACGTATGAATGCAATGATCAGAAGCGTTGACCAGATACTCACAAATCATCCCGTAGACAGTCCAGAGAATACACCATGTGTTCCCTCGAAGACGTCACGCTAAACACCAGCAAATGAAACCAGACAGTGAGGGAAATGATAGCGCGCGATACAGAAAGTATTCATGGATAAACATAAGAAAAAGCTGACCTCAAACTGGCTCCCGCTGCCTCCAGACCCCGACAGATCCTGAAAGCTGACGCACCTTTAGAGGTCTGAGACACACAACACACTTAAAACATACAAACACATCCCCTGCATGTCTGATCAACTCACACAGAGCAGATTCAGTATGATTGTAAGAGCATATGCTCGATTTATAATGTGTTGTAGTTCCACTGTTGGCCACTGGGGGAGTGTGGGCTTTAATAGGTATATAGGAAGTCAGGTGTAACTAATGAGGGAAGCAAACAATTTTTGACTGTGTCCGGATCGTATGTGGACATGCTAACTTGTGGATTATAATGTGTTTTTGGCATACTGTGTGAAATAAAGCACCGTGGAAAGATGACTTTTTTTTTCCTTTTCTTTTTTACACCATAGCAATACTTTGTCATCTTTACAAGAATGCGAAAGGCAGGTAACAAGCAAGTCTGCGTTTATTAGACAGCTTAATATCGCGTCAGTTTGTGCTTTCAGAATCGACGAATCTGCTCACACATCTGCAGCGGATAACCTGAACAGGAAGTTGGTCACCAGTTAACACGGTCACCAGATAAACCGTAACATCGGGTCCGTGATCAGTGTGTTCGGGTGTTTAATAAAGAGAGGAAAGTTTCCAGCGGCTGCTCGCTGGCCAAACACCGGCTCATCAATGACACTAGCAGCATTAGCCCGCAACACTGCAATGGGACGCTTGCGGTGACCCTAAAAAGCGCGCATGTGTTTAAAACACGACATTTAAACAGCGGGGAGCAAGCCGTGCAGTGTGAGAGCAGGACGACTCACGGAGAGATGAGCAAAACCTCTGAATCCCGCCATGACTCTGTTCTCCTTCAGCCGCGGGGAAATACTGCTAATGCTATGACCGAGCCGAAGACCAACCCACTGCGCCGCAGCCACACGCCATATATGGTCGCGACTAATCTCGGGACACTTATTTTTCAAGTAGACCTTGCTGCAGCCTGCAGATCGGGGCGGGACTGCACCTGGGGCGGGGCTGCATAACGCGTCTCATTGGTTAGTGGCAAAGTGATGACGTCGACCGACCCGAAGACCAACCCACTGCGCCGCAGCCACACGCCATATATGGTCGCGACTAATCTCGGGACACTTATTTTTCAAGTAGACCTCGACGCGTCTTCAAAACGCATGCGCAAATTTGAAATACTTTAATAAAATGACAAAGTATCAAAAAAACTCTAAAGTAATAATGAAAGCAGCAATAAGGAGTAGAGCACATATCCATAGTTTTAACTATGTCTGATCCAAGGTAAACTTATAAGGAATTACAGAGTATATATTGTGTAATATCTGTGAAGTATTTTAAAAGTTTTTTCACATTCTGTTGCACTTCACTGTGTAAATTACAAAATTACTGTAAACATTAATGGCACCTTATATATTTCTTATTTTAATCATTCCTCTTTAATAGTTCTTGTTTATTTTTGTGCATTATATAGGTTATTATAAAACATTTATGCCAATAAAGTAGTTTGAAGTTAAACCAACTACATAAAGTACATTGTCAATCTCTTTATCCCATAGTATGCATGCCAACTCAAAAAACCAAACTCATACCAGTGATAACTTTTATTTCAAAACAAGAATAATTGTGTAAAGAGATATGCACAGATACAGATAATCACGGACACACACACACACACACGTGCGCGCACACACACACGTACGCGCACACACACACGTACGCGCACACACACACACACGTACGTGGACACACGCACACACACACGTACGTGCACACACATACACACACACGTACGTGCGCACACACACACGTACGTGCACACAAATGTACACGTACGTGCACACACACGTACACGTATAATGTTACGCAAATTATGAAGAGACAAAGTGAAAGAGATTATAAAGAGACTCTATTAACACAAGACAGAGAGAGGTACAATGCGAAAATTTCATTCATAAATGTTGTGGATCCGTATGCGCTAACGAAGGAAGCACTGAGCACTGATTATGCAGCTTTGCCTCAGATACAGTATTTTCATGTGTACCATTATCTGGTATTGGCTAGGAGTTTTTACACATGTGAGCAATTCCGAGCCTGGAAATCACTGGAGGCGTACAATCAGTTTGCCGAGGGTTGGGTTGGTGACTTTTGCTCAAGTGCAATCAATGGAAAAGTAGTCAATCATCATAGTGAAGGTATAGCATGATGCTAGACTATCTGTCCATTAAAAAGCCATAGCCTGCACAACTTAATTCCTATGTTCCCCTTAAAACAGTCACCGGTGCTTTCTGTAATATGCATTTACTTATTTGTTCACTGAAGAATAGGGGTGGAACGGTACGTGTATTCGTATTGAACCGAAACGGTATGGGCGTCATGGTTTGGTGCATGAACATAAAAATAAATAAAACTCGCGTGCAAATTAATTATTGTAATGCGGAACTACTTTATACACGGGTTCTTTATGGACATAATCTGAGATTGCAATGCTGGAATGTGTGTGTTTGAGAGAGTGAGTGAGTGAGAGAGAGAGAGGCGCGTGTGCGATCGAACAGTGGAAACAATGTTGTTTTTGTATGTTTTTAATACCTCGTCCTTTTGTTCATACAAGACATCCAAATTTAACTGAACCTCCGGCACGATTTGAACATCCATTGACCCAGCTGGAGATGACCATTTTCACTTTTTATCACGAAACTCGTTTCACTTCGTTTAACTCGTTTCAGCTTCTTCTAATGTTCTACCCACAGCAATGGCGCCGGGTCGGCAAATTCCCGTATGTTGTGACGTCATGTGATGGAACTATGTCTGGTATCTACAAAGGCACTAGGTGCAGGAAACTGAGAAGATGCACCGAAGAGCAAAGGATGGCGAATCTTCCTCTGGAACGTATGGAGACAACCCCTCCTTTCACATACTGTGGGATGGACTGTTTCGGTCCTTTCTACGTCAAAGAAGGAAGAAAGGAGTTGAAGCGCTATGGGCTTCTACTTACATGTATGTGTTCCAGGGCAGTCCATGTAGAAATGCTGGATGATTTATCCACTGACGCATTCATTAATGCTTTGCGTGCTTTCATTGCCATACGTAGACCTGTGCGTAAACTTAGATCTGACCAGGGCACTAATTTCGTTGGTGCAAAACCAGAATTTGCTTAGGAAATTAACCAAGAGGAGTTAAGGAACTCTAAAGGAGTTTGGCTGTGAATTCATCATGAATACCCCATCTGCCAGTCACATGGGTGGCATTTGGGAGAGGCAAATTCGGACAATAAGAAGTGTTTTGACATCCATTCTGGATCAATCAGCTCAAAGACTTGATAGTGCCTCACTAAGAACATTTCTCTATGAAGTCATGGCTATTGTGAATAGCAGACCCTTAACCACAGAGCGTCTGAATGATCCATCTGGTCCGCAGCCTCTTACACCTAACCATATCTTGACTATGAAGACTTCAATAATTTTACCACCACCTGGAGAGTTTGTCAAGGAAGACCTTTACCTTCGTAAGAGATGGCGTAAGGTGCAGTATTTAGCGAATGTGTTCTGGTCACGATGGAGAAAGGAATATCTTCTAAACCTGCAACCCAGGCAAAAATGGCACAAACGTCGTAGAAATGCAAAGGTTAATGACGTTGTCATTCTGAAAGATGACACAGCTCCACACAGTCAGTGGAAGCTAGCGAAGGTAACAGAAGCGCACAGTGGTACAGATGGCTGTGTGAGAACAGTGAAAGTTATTGATCAGTGATTCGACACTGGATAAAAATGGCAAACGTGTTACTAAACCGACTTACATCGAAGGGCCCATCCAGAAAATAGTTACCCTGATTGAAGCAGATTAAAAAAGCGTACCTTGTGTCTATCATTCCTTGGGTTAGTTAGTCCATAATATGTTTGATTAAAGGTTAGGTCACTAAGTTACAAAAATCACAAGAAAGTGCTTTGGTGGGAGTGTAACTGACAGAGAGGTCAGTTAATTTATTTCATTTTTATTTAATTATTTTGTTAAAGATTCTTAATTTGAAACTGCCTTGTAAAGAGCTGGTTGAGTGGAGACTTTTATTATGAAAAGCACAGAGTAACTGAGAAAGAAAATTGTCTACACTGCATGGCCAGTTGAAGCTGTATTGAATTGTGTATTGAAGCCGTGAAATTACTTGGGGGAGCTACAGAGAGATTTGCTGATCATGAGTAAGAGGGAGTTTTGCTGATCGTGAGTAGGAGGGAAATTTGCCGATCGTGAGTAGGAGGGAAATTTGCCGATCGTGAGTAGGAGGGAAATTTGACGATCGTGAGTAGGAGGGAAATTTGCCGATCGTGAGTAGGAGGGAAATTTGCCGATCGTGAGTAGGAGGGAAATTTGCCGATCGTGAGTAGGAGGGAAATTTGCCGATCGTGAGTAGGAGGGAAATTGCCGATCGTGTGAGTAGGAGGGAGATTTGCGATCGTGAGAGAGTGAGTTCTGTGAGTTGTGAGTTTAAGACTAAAACATAAGGTGAAAATAACGACTTAATCAGTGTGTTAAACTTACATCCAGCGTTTTGAGGAAGTTTGTTTTCTTTGCCTGTGTTTTATACTACGCACAAGAGTATAATATAAGAGTTAAGTGTTCTCTGAGCCTGCTTCCCAGCACAGCAGAAGCTTCGTTCATTATAGAGACTGAGAGTGAGAAACCAGACGGCTAACTGCAGTTTGTCTTCAAATAGTGATCTGAGTTTAATTAATTCTGAAGACTTGTGAATCGTGATTTGTGTGACTGAGTTAAAGCTCCGGGGTCCGGACCTCGCCGCCCTGCTACTGGCTGCCGGGAGACAACAGGACGATCAGCCGCTTCCAAGGAGGAAAATCGTGGAGTTCATCGGTTTGTTCAGGTGATCAGTTGCTTTATTTTGGCTCATTCGAGTGAAGAGGCCATTTGCTGTTTTCAAGGCCACAACGCTCCCCAGCAACTTAACAGGCCTGCAACGGGCTGGGTTGTTTTGACTGGTGTGTGTGTGGGGGGGCCCACGCTTTTAAATCGACTGTTGTTCTGTTATTTTGGTGTTTAATACTGTTGTTTGTGGTTTTGATACAAACCAAGTGTACTATGGGATACTGATTTTTTTCCCCATTGCATTTATCTGTGTCTGCTGTTATTTCCATGGGTCAATGAATATCATTTAGGGTGAAATTCATTTAATTTACATTAGAGATCAATTTTCTGAGAATTTGTAAAGTACAACAGGTATTTGGAGAGGTATTTATCAAAAGTGATATACACTTCTGACTTTTGATAACTCATTCCAGGGTTTATTAATACCATATTCATTTATTTGATTTTTATGGTTGATTTAGGGTTTTCTCTGTTGGGTTCATTCCAGTCAATATAATCACATTACTAAAATAATATAAATATAGTTAATCTGGGTACAGTAGTGAACTAGGGTAATAGGAGGGACATTATTATAAAAGTCGAGAGACAATATTAGAACCTGGGTGCGCCACCCTATTAAAGGTCAAGGGTAGGGGCGCTACATAATTTGGGGGCTCGTCCGGGATATTACTTCCTGGTACCCTGATGAAGACAAAAGAGACACTGAAAACAAGAGCTTAGTTATATTTTAAGCTTAAATAAGTGTAGTGGCTATCTTAATTGTTCGTAATTATAAACTTCAACTAAACTTACTTCTCTTATCATAACCACATTGTATGAACGACATAAGACAGTTTTACGCGTTGAGTTGGCTCGGAGAGAACCAACGACGGTAAAACAACCGCGTTGCTCCGCCGTCCACACTCGTTTATTATTTACGTTCCTTACAGCTTCCTTCAAACTTCAAAATAAGAGTTCCAATACAACTTCAAAATAAGAGTTCTTAAAAAAGTTGCACCGATATACCAGACTAAACACAAGAATGAAAGAGTAACAAATGTTATAACATAAACAAACTTGCTACTAATAAATGGCGCTTACATTCCGGCCCCTAATTGTTAATTCTGCAACATAACGATTACATCTTTAATATTAAAGCGTCATTTCTCTCAGAATTAACGATTCATCACTTGCACAAACAAAAACTTGTACTTAACCTTCTTAACCTTAACAGTATATTTCAAATCTGCATTCAATTGAACTCAAAATGCACTTTTAGCATGTATCAACATCTTGCCTTATACAAAAGTATAGTTAAAGCACATATAACCTAAAAAAATGCCTTCACTTATTTTACTCCTCCATCTCAAGCAACACACATAATTTATGTATTGGCCTTTCCAAAATGCTAGATTTAGTTTTGACAAATACACGTCTCACAAATCCCTTTGAATCAGAAAGTGTCCGTTCAACCTTTCCCATCAACCAGGAACTTCTTGGTGCACTGTCATCAACTATAAGGACAACATCTCCTGGTTTCAGATTTCTCCTTGTTACTGTCCACTTCTGCCTCTCTTGCAACAGTGGCAAGTAGTCTTTAGTCCATCGCTTCCAAAAGATGTCAGACAGGTACTGCACTTGTTTCCATCTCCTCTTGCCATACAAGTCCTCTCTGTCAAACAGTCCTGGTGGCAACACAGGCTGGCTTTTGAGGAAAAGCAAATGGTTAGGTGAGAGTGCCTCCAAATCATTTGGGTCACTTGACACTCATGTTATAGGCCTGCCATTAACAATTGCCTCGACTTCACACATCAATGTATGAAGACGTTCGTCGTCGAGAGGCTGCTGTTTCAGAATGTGGGTGAGGATTTTTCTCATAGAACGTATTTGTCTCTCCCAGATGCCACCAAAATGTGAGCCTGTTGAACGGGTTGAACATCCAGGTAATGCCGTTTTGTATGACATTTCTGAGATTTTTGAGTGGTTCCATCTGTGAATTGCTTCACGCATTTCTTTCTCTGCTCCTACCAGATTCGTTCCATTGTCTGATCTCACTTGACCTCTCCTAGCAACAAATCTCCTGAATGCGTCAGCTTCAAGTGTGTTGGCAACTTCGATGTGAATTGCTCTAACAGTGAGACAGGTGAACAATACACCATACCTTTTTACTGTACTTCACCCACGTTTCACTTCAAATGGCCCAAAATAATCTATGGCCACATTAGTGAAGGGTGGCTTGTCAGGCATTAGGCGATCTTGTGGCATATTTTCCATCCTCTGTTCTCCAGGTTTTGCTGAAATCTTTTTACATGGTACACACTTCGACAATATTTTCCTAACAGCAGAGTTTGCTTGCGGGATCCAGAATCTCTCTCTCAGCCGGGATAGCATGTAATTTCTCCCACAATATCCTGTTTCTTTGTGGATATGTCTGAGGATCAACGTGGAGACATGATGATCTTTAGGAAGTATCACAGGATGTTTAACATGATCTTTGGCAGTGCAGACTGATGCAATCTTCCACCAACACGTAAAATCCTGTCTTGTACAACAGGATCAAGCTTGACAATGTGACTGCTTCCTTTGAGTTTGTCACCTCTCTGAAGAGCTTTAAGTTCATCGCTAAAGCATTGATTTTGACACAACCTGATAATCTCAACTTCTGTCATAACAAAATCTTCAGTGGTGAGCAAAGACCCCTTGACAGTTAACTTGAACTGTTGCATTCTGTGTGTAACGATTTCAGTTTTTTTCTTCTCATGACTTAAGTGATGACTTAATTGTGACGTGATAAGCTTGCGGTGTGCGCTCAGATTTTGAAGCAGTTTTTTAACCTTCATCATCCATGAAACTGCCCTTTTTAAACAATGCCACTCTGAATAATAACAAATGAGCTTGTTAAGTGGATTCTCATGCATGTTGGTGGCAGTTACACATACTGCTTCTTTCACTTCAGCATCATCTTTCTGTATGTCTTTCATGTCTGGTGAAACTGGCCAGTGTTTCCTGTCCTTTGTCAAAAACTCTGGCCCACCAATCCAGTTTTGACACATTTTGAATGTTTCTGCAGGCATTCCTCGTGACGCATGGTGAGTGGGATTCAACTCTGAATTAACATACATCCACTGACTTGGCTCTGTGTTGTCTCTAATGAGTGACACTCGGTTTGCAACAAATGTTTTAAATCTCAGATTTTCACTGGCGATGTACTTCAACACTGTAGTGCTATCACACCAAAACACAGATTCTTTAAGCTGCATGTGCAGCTCCTTTCTTGATCCATTTTTACAGCAACAGCAGCCGCTGTTAGCTCCAGCCTCGGAGTTGTTGTTTGTTTCAACGGTGCCACTCTGGACTTGCCGATGATGAACGAAAAGTGAACTTCTCCGTCTTTATTTGTCATACGAAGGTAGGAAACAACTCCATAACCTTTCTCACTCGCGTCTGTGAAATGATGCAACTGAGCAGATGTCACAGCTCCAAAGCCAGTCGGTTTCAGACATCTACTCACAGTAAAACCATGAAGCTTTGTTAGGTCAGAACGCCACAACAATATCCTTCGAGCCAGTTCTGCAGGGATGTCTTCATCCCAGGTGACTTTCATGCTACACAGCTTCTGCAAGATCATCTTTGCTGGAAGTATGACAGGTGACAGAAACCCTAAAGCACAGGTGTCAAACTCAGTTCCTGGAGGGCCACAGCCCTACACAGTTTTGTTCCAACCCTGCTTCAACACACACACACACCTGCCGTGTTCAAATAAGCCTGAAGGACTTGATCAACTGATCAGGTGTGTTTAATTAGGGTTGAAGCTAAACTCTGCAGGGCTGTGGCCCTCCAGGAACTGAGTTTGACACCCCTGCCCTAAAGGATCATATATCGCACTTACAAATGAGAGGATACCTCGTCTTGTCTGTGGTGTTGGTTTTGCATTTATCCTGATCTTAAATACGTCTGACTCACTACACCAGGTCACTCCTAGTACTCGCTCCTCAGGTAATGCATCATGACTAAGATCCAAGTCTTTGACCTCTTTAGCCCTTTCTGTTTCAGGAATAGAAACAAGAACTCTGCTGTTGCTCATCCACTTCGTTAAGTGAAATCCTCCGCTCTCACACAGTGCTGTCAAGTCCCTGACAGCACATGCTTGGATTTCATCTGACACTGACAACAGACAATCGTCTACATAAAAATTGTTCAACACTGCTGCAACTGCAGCAGGAGCCATGTTTTCCTTAGCATCTTCAGCCGTCTTCCTCAGCGCGAAGTTTGCACAGCTGGGGGAGGATGTGGCCCCAAACAAGTGAACCACCATTTTGTATTCTTGCAGTGGTTTCGTCAAGTTTCCTTCCGGCCACCAGAGGAAGCGCAGCAGGTCACTATCCTCAGGTGGTACACGTACTTGGTGGTACATAGCTTCTATGTCTGACATTAAAGCTACATGATCTTGCCTGAATCGTGTTAAAACCCCGATTAGTGAGTTAGTTAAATCTGGACCCTGAAGAAGCTCTCCATTTAGTGACTTGCCTTGATATGATGCTGCACAGTCAAAAACTATACGGAGCTTTCCTTTTTGGGGATGGTAAACCCCGTGATGAGGTATATACCAGACCCTCCCATTGTCAGACTGGGTCTCTTCATCTGGTACCGGAACCGCATAGCCTTTGTTCAACAGGTCAGACATGAAGCTTTGATATTCACTGTGAAACTCTTTGTTTTTGACAAGTTTTCTTTTCAGGTTTTCTGCTCTCTGCACAACTACACTGCGGTTGTTAGGCATCTTGACTTATCTGTTTTTCAGGGGAAGTCCTATGGTATGGTGACCATCAACCCTCTTTGCTGTTTCACTAACACAGTCCATAAACTGAATGTCTTTTCTTGACATTTCCTGTTTTTCCTCACTGGCCTTTTTAGGGAAATCATAATTAAACTGCTGTACCAACAGGTTCTCCACATTACCAATAAAAATGCGATTCACAGAAACACTGGGAAAACTTTCAGATGCAGTGTTGCAACTGTCTCTCCTGAGAGGACCATTGATGACCCAACCCAGGATTGTTCGAACTGCATATGGACCATTATCCTCACTGTGAATTACTTCCCATGGTTCCATAGTCTTGTGTACATCACATCCTATTTAAGAGTTTTCTTGCCTTCCATGTTGAGCTGTCTCAATAAGCTCTCTGTGCAGAAAGTGGCTTGACTTCCACTATCCATGAATGCATAAGTCTGAATGATCTTATTGCTCTTCTTTGATTTGACACACACAGGTACAATCGACAGCACACAACTGTCTTTTCCGGCCCCAGTAGCTCCACAAACTCCACCTGAAGTGTGTGCTATTGCACCAGTCTCTGTGTTTTCAGCAGTGTCTTTCTGCCCGCTTTCTGCAGCTACATCATCTTTTTCTTTTGAGAAGTGGAGCATGCTTGGATGTTTCTTAGAACAATATTCACATGTAGCTCTTTTCTTACAGTCTTTGCTGAGATGTCCTTGTGTCAAGCATGCAAAACACAAACCCTTTCCTTTAAGAAACTCTAACCTTTCTTTGTATGGCTGGTTTCTGATTTTGTGACATTCTGCTAGTGTGTGTTGTTTTTCACAATATACACAAGGCGTCTGGAAGGCACTGATGTTGCAACAAAATGAGTTTCTACCATTGTCTGTTGGCCTTTCAATTTCTGTAGGTGCAACACTTGTAGCAAACGCACTCCCCTTTGGCCTTGATGATTTTGTCGCTTTCACGTTTACATAATATTTTCCCTTATCTTCAGCATCCTTTATGTCACCGAAAACAGGATCCACAACTATTTTAGCTTGTCTGTTTATGAACACGACTAAATCTGAAAACTTTGCTCTTGTACCACGTTTCTCTTGAATGTCAAATGTAGAAACTCTCCATTTCTCTCATTTTGTATGGTAACTTGGAGACAATGTTTCTGAGGTTAGTGGGACTGTCCATTTCTGTAAGTTGGGTAATGTCTTGCATGGCGTTGTTACATCCAGTGAGGAACAAAGAGTAACTCTGAAGGGCCTTGCTGTCATCTGGTTTTATTTGTGGCCAGCTGAATGCTCTATTCATAAAGGCAGTTGCGATTTTTAATTCATTGCCATAGTGATAAGTTAGCAACTTCCTCGCCTCACTATAACCTTGATACTGACTCATATGCTGGCAAGTCCCTAGGTTCCCCTAGGGCCTAAACTGCCTAAACTGCTACCTAAACTGCTCTAGGTAATATAACATGTCACTGTCACTATCAGCTTTGTCATGAATGGTATGATCAAAAGCTCTTATGAAAGCTTTGAACTCAAGTGGATCACCACTGAAAAGAGGCACATCTCTCTGGGGTCTTTGCTGTTTGACTAACATCTCAGTGATATCATTTTGTTTCAACATTACTTCACACAGATTTGCTGGACTTCTGTGAACATAAGATTGTGTGTCAGTTTCATGCTTCACTTGAAGATCATCTGCCTTTAACTGTCCAATGTGCTCATCATTTACCATAGGCTGTTGGTTATGTAGCTGTGGCATTCCTGGTAAAACAGTCTCAGGATGAATACGTACATCACCTTTGCAGTTGTCATACTCACTGTTTTCCAACACTTGTATTTTTGCTGTAGAAGCAGCAATAGCTATCTCAAGCTCAAGTTGTTCCTTCTTTGCCTTTAATTTGCATTCTTCGATGTCTAACGCCTGCCTCTGTTTTAGTGATGCTGCACGTGCAAGTAAGGCAGCACGTTCTGCTTGTTCTTTCTGTCGCACCGATGATATAGATGAGACTTTGGATGATCTTGAAGAGCGGCAACTAGCTGAGCTAGTTGTGCTTTTGACTGCAGACTTCCTCTCCGCTGGTGTGGCAGCCACAGACACGCTGTCATCCGGACTCACATCCTCCTGATGTTGTTGCCTTGATGCAGCTATCCACATTTTAACATCAGATATGAAAACGCTGTACTGTTCCATTTTTGGCTTGAACCAATACATCTGATCAGTATCGTGTTTATCATCAGGTAACAGCAACAGTACATCATCATTTGAATGAGCAAACTCTTCTAGCAGTTTTGAGGATTCATTTAAATGTTCATCAACAATGTCTGGATTTTCATTATCTTTCATTAGTCTTTCAATCTTGTTCCTTTTTGATGTAACTGTGACATCTTGGATCGTCTTGCACCTATAAGCCTGCTCACTCTTTCTTTCAGACCTTTTTCGGTGTACTTTGGCGCCCTCTTGTGGCTACTCCGGCTGCAGAAGCTCTGAGCTCTTGACTTTGCATCGTGTGAATCGTCCGCCATTATGGCCGTAATCACAACTTCTAGTTCGACTGATGTTCACAAATGATGGTCTATGACATAAAGCTCACCAGGCTTTCGTAATGAATGTCATCTTCTGAAGACCAAAACATTCTAATCGTATTATTCTCACAAGAAGTTGAGCAGCACCCTCATTTTGGCACATTTCTGCGGCATAACAGCATTCTTTACTTTTTCACAACTCTTGTCCTCATGTTTAATTTTGACTTCTTTCCTGCAGTTCCTTGGGCACTTATCTGCAGCTTTACTCTTGTCCAGGTCTGCTCTGTTCTTGGGAAGTCGGTGGTGGCTCTCGCGACGCGTTGTCCTCGCCGTCGTCTTCTTGTTGTTAAGCCTGGTTGTTTTACTTAATGTAGTGGCTACATTACTAAAATACTATAAATATAGTTAATCTGGGTACAGTAGTGAACTAGGGTAATAGGAGGGACATTATTATAAAGTCGAGAGACAATATTAGAACCTGGGTGCTCCACCCTATTAAAGGTCAAGGGTAGGGGCGCTACATAAATATATATTTATGTAACGCTCGCCGTGCGATGCTTCACGGAGGACCGACAGATTCAACGCGTGATTTGCACGGCGAGCGTTCAGTGTGTGTCACGGTGTGTTGAATCTGTCGGTCCTCCATGAAGCATCGCACGCTGAGAGGACTGACCGCATTTACACACATCTGACGCGCGCAGACATGGTAAATATGTGCTGTTCTTTTAATCGTAGTCTTTAACTTGTGTTTAGATAATCTCCATCCTAAACTGTCCATCCAACACCTGCTGCTCTTTGCTTCTGTATCATCAATGTTACTCTATTGGTTTGTTTCTAATGAAAAGTCGTGGTGTTTTAATGGCTATTTACCGGCACACATCTTGAAATCCATCAGCCCAGGTGTGTGACCATAGACTGTAAAAAAAATATGGACGTAGTGTCCGTGACGTCACCCGTAGGTTTCTGAGGAGCGTTTTTGAAGCCCAAAGTGGGCGGGGCCGGCCGTCGCCATCTTGGCAGCGTGTCACTAGGGCTGGGTATTGACACAAATTTCACAATTCGATTTTATTTCGATTCAAAAGCTTGCAATTTGATTTCGATTACGATTCAATATTGATTATTTTGGATATCAGGTACAATACATGGCAAATTTGTTTCAAGGAAAACAAATCTCTTAACTAATGCCGTAAACTATGGGAATTAGTTGTAGCATACTAGGCTCCATTAGCCTACTATAATATTGAAGGTAAAAATTAACTGATTTGTAGCTATACAAACACTTAAATCACACTTTTATTTATTTGTATAATAAGAAAGTTATATGAAATATAAACATTTAAATGGTGGCTGTCATAAAAACTTGCCAGATTTATTCAAATATGCATTAAATATTGAAGAACATTAAAAATTATAATGAATAATAATATGGTGCATATATTTAGCAAAATTCTCCTCTCTGGAGTTAATTTTTCTAGCTGACTAACTGACTAAGTTTATGGTCACATGGTTTTTCTGAGGTAAATGTGACATGACATTGTTTACACGCTGTTTAAAACTGACGTCTTTCCACGGGTGAAATGATTGAGCGATTCCACTTACATGATACAGATTTCGATAAGTTGTACTCTATCTTTTAAAGCAACACTAAGTCGTTTTTGCGGTTTTTGCTCTCGGGGTCCCCCTACAGTTGGGAAACAGTATTGTCTTCTACTACTGTCGTAAAATCTGTCATGATTACACCAGGGGATACACGTGTGCATTTGTTGACAAGCCGATACTGTCTTGAGTTCTCGCGGGCAGACTGCCAGCGTTGCGTGTGAAATGTCTTCATCCCAGGTACATTGGCATATATTTCAGCATGTCATATGAATATAATTTCGTGGGTTTTATTTTTTTCAAACGTCAAAAGATCGCGTAGCTCACGTTTACAAGACAGCGTCATTATAGTAGCCTATTGTTTTACATAACGGATATGCTAATTCAATTCAATGTTTGTGTGGTAGGTAATATATCGTCAATATTATAATATCAAGCTACCATGAATCTGCAAATTTGAAAATTGATTTGCATTATAGCCTGAGGCAAGACACTTTCACCAGAAAAATAAATAAACAAACATGATTATCAGCCTGCAGACATTAGGATAGTTATCCTGAAAGATTATTTATTATAACCATCGTAAACTAGCATGTTAGTGTAGCTACCAGATTGATAATTCGCTACTCTACTAGCATTACTTGATTCATGAAGATAAATGGAGGACCAGATAGATTCCGTAACATGGCCAGGCCATGTTATTCAGCCTCTTACATTTCATGCAGTAGTCAGCTGCCTGACTCCCTGATTTATTAATAAATTTATAAACACTTTATAGATGACTGACTGCTGCGCTTGTGACAGCGTGCATGTTACTGAAAGAACGAGCATAGAGAGAGAGAGCCGGTCGCGCGCACTCTCACCGTCTTCAAACTGTCTTGCTCTCCCTCCAATAGTGATCCTCGTCCGGTCTTTTAATTTGTCACTCTCCCTTTTTCTTCTTTTAGTCTCCTCTGACAAAACCTTTGCCTTCTTCCTTTTAGTTGTTGCTTCGGTCATGACGACAACATACAGACGGGTATCAAACGCTAGTTGGGCTCTCACGTCAGAATTTGAGGAAGTGGGGGAAGTGACGTATCCCGCAAAGCAGTCGAATTTTGTAGTTTTTTTTGTTCTCGGGTTCCTACCCGAAACCCAAAGTTACATAGTGCCAGTAAAAGCGATACAGACACTGTCAGGCTACGGCAGACGTGTCATTCAACCTATTGTAAGTCGATGTACCATCTCAAGGGTCTTGGAAATATATAAAGAAGGTTGAAAAATGCTTTAACACCCTTTCAGATGCTCATTCATGTTTATTTCGCGCTGTAACTGGTATTATTAAGGCAGAAGAGGAGATCATGTGCGCTCTGCGCTGCTGCTTCTCTTGAGCTGCGCCCGAGCGATCTCACGCCACAGCGCCAAAACGGTATTGGGCCATTCCACCGAATGGGTGACATTTGCTTGTTGTAACTCTTCAAAATTTACTTGATTTTTTTAAAAATCTTTTTTCAACACTGAATCTAATACTACACATTTAACTATTCAAAATTTGTATTGGTCAATCTCAGGCAACTTTTTTTTTTTTATTTTTTTTTTTTACAAGGTTTAGCAGCAGATGGACGCATATTTTCTCAGTCCTGTTACCGAAACTTATGTGCCATTTAAAAAGCATGTTTAAAGGGTAACTAAAAACTAAAACAACTTTTTTTAGTTAATGATCTGTAAGAATGGAGCTTCATAAATGCTGTTCATTGATTCGAGTACATTTTTTGACATTTGGGTTTAAAGTGTTTTAATTCTACAATATATGGTGTAAAAACGTCTGATTGCTGCCCTCTTCAGGGTGAACGGTGGCTACTGCAGTTGAATTTTCCTATTGGAAGTTGTGGTACTCTCTGACTCAGAGGGTACCAGCTAATCACGCCCTTGCCTACAGAGAGATGCGTCTCAGGTGCAACCCCCCCTCCGCTTTTCCAGCATTTTTCAAATATTGCCAGTGGGTGGAGTCAGGCTCTGACCAGGGGTTTAGTTACCCTTTAAAAGCATGTCAATTAATTCCTTTGTTTTCCCCACAAGAAAGTGTTTATTTTAAAGAAGTTGTTGGTTATATGTTCAAATAATTGATATTTGTGGAAAAAAATAACTATATATTAAGGCAAGGTGTATTTTAATAAAAAACACAAAGCCATTTTTTCATTTTAAAGAAGACCGAACCCTCAAGTTTATAATTGTTTAAATAATTTCATTTACTAAACTATTGTATAAATGATGGACCAAACAAAACTGATAAAAACACTGGTTTAAACTTTATTTTTTTAGAAAAAAGAAAAAAAAAATAGTAACAGGAATGAACACTTGGTAACAGCAATGAACACTTGGTAACAGCAATGAACACGTGGGTAACAGGAATGAGTGTCCATATGTGCAGTGGCGTCATGCCCATTCAAAGTGAGGGGGCACGTGCCCCCTCAGATTTTTCCTCCCTGATAATTTTTATTTTTACCTTTAACTTTATTCCTATTATGCTCCATAATTACCAGAGCCTATAACGACTCAAATGTATTCTTCTGGTTGTGTAATAAATCGGTCAGCATCAGCCCGCCCCTTTTTCCTATGGTGTCTGTGTATATCAAATCTAGAGCGCTACGCGCGTAGGGTTAGCGCTCTAGAATCTTTGCTGTGTATGTGCAAGCAACTCACTCGTCTCGCACGTTGAGCTGGATGGTCTTGAAGTGGTAAGTGGGCAAAGCAACAAATCGGCATTGAATTAGTTATCGGATGATATTAAAAGGAATGGGATTATTTGTGGTTGACCTGGAAATTTGTAGGCCTACTTGATCAAAAAGTTATGGATTTGATATTAGCTGCGAATTCAGAGCATTAACTTAAGTTGTGTCAGTGTAACGTTATCGATAGCTAGCCTAGTCTAACCGTAAACTAGTTGGCTAACGTTACTGCCTGCCATACAAAGCCAAGCCATATAACGTTATCTGATCGGTTCTGAAACATCTGTTCTGTTTTGTCTTGTTTCAAAGTCTCCAGCCAGTTCAATTGTTTTCAGTTTCATAGAAACGAGGGTGTTAAATTTGTTGTAGGCTAACTGCAAAATCCAACCTAACGTTATCAAGGCATCGACTTGATGTTTCTCCCATAGACTGTTATTCACGGTTGATTAACCATTTTCAAATTAACGGGGTAGTGTTAACCTTATTCAGCACTGAAATCTGTCAAATTTCTTTCAAAGTCCTTCATCACATATTAATATTAAAATAACTGTTTGTGGAGTTGTTTAATCAGATCTTGAGAGATTTACATTTTATCCTCAGTTGATTTCATCTAAGGCTGTGGCTGGAAGTCGTTCTTGTGTTTCTCTTTTCTTCAGTGATTCTGCTTATTAACAGCAGGTGTTCATCAATAATGCTCAATCATTATTCAATCAATTTATTATCTCATTAACTCCAACACTGATTCAGTGTTACATTTAACAGCATGTAGTGTGCACACTGAGCAGTGTTCATTTCATCTGGGCAAACTCATGTGGGGCCTACATGGAAACCATGGACAAAACTGGCTGGGTCCCAGTTAGATAGCCCAGGTCAAACCCATGTGGCTGTGCTGGCTGGGGTACTGTCCTCGCTGATGAACTCAGTCAGACTGCGGGCCACGGGAGTGGAAGAGGATCGAGCTGGATTCTTTATTGCTGCCGATTTTCAGTCTCTTTTTAATGATAGGCCTTACGCATCTATCAATCATCCCCGCTTGCTATTTGGGGAATGAACCCAGCGCTATGATTGGTCGAACTCCGCTTCTTTTGCTGTTGCTTGATTTGAGGACTGCGCGTGCACCAGAGCATATGAGCGTAGTGGAGCGGTGAGAATCTCAGCTCCTCGCTCACGGAACTGTTCACCCCTCCGCTCCCCCGCTCAAAGCTACATCAGGCCGCTCCGCTCATTATCGCTCAGCGCTCAACGCAGTTTGCTTCGCGCTCCACTCAAATCGCACCCCGCTCGCTCCAAAAAAGGAAAAAAATCTGCATGCATTTCACTTTTAGCTTAGACCACAGCTTACCTCCCAAAGAACTAAAGAGCAACAACAACATTTTCCAAATAGAAATGTTTTATTTCAAATTACAAATTAGGCCTAGCCTGTGTAAGAAGGAATATAGCCTACACAAAAAGTCCTGTAAAATTAAACGAATAAATTGACCTAATAATATAAATAAATTATATAAGCAAAAATATACATAAAAGTTTTAAAAGTAAATTAACTATTAGGCCAGAATTTTGATAACTGAACTTTTGCGCAAAGCGCACGATTAAAATTTTAATTGGCTTATATCCATTGTACACACAAACTGCAGTAAAATTAAACGAATAAATGGGCCTAATAATTAAAAAAAAAGAATATATATATATATATATATATATAAACGTTTAAAAGTAAATTAACTATTAGGCCAAAATTCTTATAACTAAACTTTTGCCCAGAGGATTACAATTTAAATTGGCTTATGTTGTCAAACTTTATATATATATATATATATATATATATATATATATATATATATATATATATATATATATATATATATGTGTGTGTGTGTGTGAATTGCTTTCCTTATCTACAGTTCTTTTGAGTTCACGACGAGTGGACAAGTTTGGACGATATGCAGTGGTTATAATATAATGCGATAATGCAGACTCATGCAGTGGTTTCTTGACAGCAGGACAGAAGCGGAGAAATCCCTCTCTGCGCTCGCAGACCCGCTTGGGATGCTGAACACAATGCGAGCTACTTTAGACAGGCGGGGAAAGACGTGGAGTTTTATTTACAAAATTGTCTTCTTTTTGATCTCCATTATTGGGCCGAGTTTTGACTGAAAATAGTTTACTGTTGACTGTGCGAGACAGGCTTGACTAAGCATGCTTCAGACTCGTGGTGTGAGCGGACTGCGGAGCGAAATTGGAGCGGGAAATAGGGCGACGCTCCGTCCTTTTAAAAATGCCGCTCTGCGCTCTGTCCAAGATCCGCCCGCTCGCGCTCCCCGCTCGCTCCCGCTCCACTCCGCTCACATGCTCTGGCGTGCACAGAAGCGTCACCAGGTTTTTGCGCAGTTTAGAGTGACAAATCGTACAACCGTACTTTGAGGTCAAAATGCGTACCCGCTACGCAAAATGCGTACAGGTTGGCAGGTCTGCTTTGTTGTATAAGCGTCAATACACTCTTTTAATCGACAATTGCTCGTGAGCATTATATTCTAACGTTAACGTTATATTTAAGATTTTTAAATATTAAATTTTTTTTATCCCTTAAAGTACAAATATTTGCAAATTGTAACTCAGAATTATTTTATAAGACCATAAGAATATTCTTTTGGCATTTTCTGGTGGGTGATCATGTTTTAAGAGCCGTTTTCCTTTTGTCCTGCCGGAAAACCTTCCCCCCGCCGTTTTCTGAACAGTCATTGGTGTACGTTAGAAACTCACGTTGATTTCTTTGAAACGACTGGCTCTGGAAACATAGGGTCGGTCGGAATCGAAAGAGGAGGCGGCAAAGATGACACGGATATGGATATATATATATATATATATATATATATATATATATATATATGGTTTTATTTATATATATATATATATATATATATATATATATATATATATATATATATATATATATATGCCGTGACCTGAAAGTGTTTATTTATAGAATTTGCGAGAAAATATCGTGATGTCCGGAATACAGTGAGTCTACGTTAGACGTTTTTAGCAACGAAATTGTCAGACAACCATTAACGTTAGTGTATGCGAGGAAAACAACTGGAAATACAGCGCTGGTTGTTCTCTCCATACTCGACAATGACGGAATCCAACGGCGTCGGCGAAGGTATAATGCATGTATTAAATTGTATGAAATAATCCCGAAAAAAGCACAAACACAGCAGAGATGGCAAGTACAGCAGCTGCTGGAATTAGCTGAGGTTGACGCTAACAGACAGCAGACAAACGGCTAGCAGTGACAGCAGCCGCAATCCACCTGTCACTCAAGTGGCCACGCCCTTAATTATGCAGGCTTAATATAATTTAAACGGATGAGTTGTAAAAAAATTCACCCCCCTCACAGTTGTCATGAAGGGCAAAATAAGCTATAAAGACCAAAACCACTTTTTGCTCCAGGCTGTAAACATGTTTTTTTCTGTAAAGTTTTTTTCTGCTGTAAAGTTGGTCATTTTAACATGGGGGAGATGCAGATTTGACTCACTTTTGCTGCCAGCCTCATCTACAGCATCCTCCCATGGCACTGTTAACTCTATCAGTTGAACAATGCGTGCTGATCCAGACCACAAAACAATATCTGGTCGGAGGTTAGTGGTGGCAATCTCAGGTGGAAAAATAAGCCGTTGATCATGAACAGCCAGCATTTTCCAGTCCCTAGCAGCTTCCAGTTGACCTGGGCGAGAATTGGTTTTAACACCTTTTCTTGGTGGTTGCTCACCTAGGCGGAGGAATATTGTCTTCTGTGTGTAATGTTTTGCTAGAACAGGCGGCAACTTATTGGTCATGTTACGCTTATCTTCCAATGCTGAAGCCAAACATCGCAGTACTTGGTCATGGCGCCAAGTAAACCGACCCTGGCAAAGAGCCACCTTACATCCTGTCAAAATGTGCCTTAATGTGGCAGGTGATGAACACAAAGGACAAGAGGGATCCTCTCCTACCCAGAGGTTTAGGTTCTGTGGTGATGGGAGAACATCATATGTTGACCTGATGAGGAAACTGATCCTACTCTCTTCCATTGACCAAAGGTCTTGCCAGCCCATCTTGCGTGGTTCCACACTCTCCCATCTCATCCACTCTCCCTGCTTGGCCTGGGAAATGGCCTTTATACACCTCATCCTCTCCTCCTGCTTTCGCACCTCGTTGACTACCATTTCCCTTTCCCAACACAGTCTCGGACTGAACATTCCCAAAACTAGCCTTTTTTAAGGTTTGTTTTTGGTTAGTCAGGAAGGTTTTCTTTGTGGAAAGAGAATGATTCCACAAAGAAAGGAGAAAACCGGAATTTTATGTCACCATTATGGAGATCAGTGTTTGGTTTAGTTGGGCTCTTGACCCTTAAATCATTTACTTTAGATTTTGTTTGGCTGCTGTACATGAGTTTTAACAGCCAGATGATCAATTAGAAAAGGTGATCTGATGGGTTTGGTTGTGTTTTAACATAATCATTATTTCACAATCATTTAACCTGAATTCATGTAGAACCCAAATCCCGAGTTAAGTTTACCTTGTGGATTATAGCAATACAATCATACCATTTTTAGCCTTTTCAATGAAATCCAAATGATCAAATCAATAATAAAAAAAAAAACTTTGTATGCAGGCACACACAGACATCAATATTTAGCGTATGAATCTCAGCAATGGTGACAAACAGATCACCTCTGAACATAAGCTCATTATCTATTCATGCAGCAATGCATGATGGGAGCCATGAATGAGTTTTGATTGGTGGCACCCAGAATGCACTGCAACATGTTTTATAATAGTCACCATTGTTGAGATTCACAGACTGATTCTTGATGTCTGTGTGCCTACATAAATTACATTTTTTTTTAGTGGTGGAAATTTTGATTCTTTCCAGAGACTCGTTCATTTTTAGTTCGTTCACCAAAATGATTCGTTCAGATTCGTTCACTGATTCGTTCAGTTTTTTTTTTTCCATATTACACAAATACGTCAGCAGCAGGTGCGGCAAAATGTGTTGTTCAACTAACGTATTTACTTGTTACAAAATAAAAACTGATTTGACTTTATTAAAAATGGTGCCCTACTCATTAAATGGATAAAATAAGTCTAAATAAGCGATCAAAGTCTTTACACTCTTTTTATCTTTTAAATTACACTCTTTTCGGATGACCAAATCACAAGTGTTTTTTTATTTGTTTGCATACTAGGCAGGCTAGTTAACATTTTATTTGTTTGGTCAGAACGAGTTAAACGAGGAGTTACGTTCTGTATGTAAGATATGAATTGCGCGTGCACAGTACGGATACCTGCGCTTTGCATTCACTTTCTGCTGATTGATGAACTAGATTGACAGAATGGCCGACCTGGTACACGAACTGGATAGCAACCAGTTCGTTCAATTCGTTCACGAACGGGAGATCTCTCTCTCGTTCAGACTCAAAACAGAGCAATATGATATAATCTTTCATTCACGAACGAGATGTATGTAACAGTTCATTTGACTCGTTCAAACTCAAAGCAACTCAATAAAGGGCGTATTCGTTCACTAGATTTAACAAATCACATGCTCCTTCCTCGTATCATACTGGAAGGCTATTGGCTCGAGGTTTAGTCACTCTTTGTCTTTGACAGATGAAACGGTCCACAGAGCTACACGGTTCATTGAGCTGCGCATGCGCGCAATAGCGTCGCGCAGTGGTGGAGGGAGGAATTTCAGTGAACGAGAAATATGAGTCAATGGATAACGTGAACGAGAATGATTCGTTCACCTAAAAGATTCGTTCAAAAAGAACGATTCGTTCACGAACGTAACATCACTAATTTTTTTAGAAGTGTCTTTTTTTATTGATTTGATCATTTGGATTTCTTTGAAAAGGCAAAAAAATTGTATGCTCTACAATGGCAGTGCTGCTATAAACCATAAGGTAAACTTAACTCAGAAATTGGGTTCTATATGAGTTCAGTGATTCAGGTCAAATGATTGTTATATAATGATTATGATAAAACGCAACCAACATTATCTGATCATCTTTTCTAATTGATCATCTGGCTGTTATAACTCATGTACAGCAGCCAAACATTATCTAAAGTTAATAATGTGAGGGTCAAGAGCCCAACTAAAACAAAACACCGATCTCCATAATGGTGACTTTAAATTCCGGTTTTCTCCTTCAGTGATTCTGCTTGATAACATCAGGTGTCTTCAATAATGCTCAATCATCACTTAATTATCTCATTAACTTTAACACTGCTTCAGTGTTCATTTAACACTCAGCTCAGAGTTTAATTGGGTCGCTTAAAATGACTTAATTCCATTTCTTTAACGTAACCCAGTTATGTGCAAC
Organism: Gila orcuttii; assembly: GCA_026230005.1. Lineage (NCBI taxonomy): Eukaryota > Metazoa > Chordata > Actinopteri > Cypriniformes > Leuciscidae > Gila > Gila orcuttii. Next base: position 162,446 of record JAPDVR010000043.1, on the reverse strand, counting down.
CTGTTGACACAAAAAAGTTAACCAAAGCCAACATATCAAAACCTAATGACATAAAAAAGTTAATTAAAACCAACATATCATTTAGGCCCCGTTCACACTGCAGGCAAAAGTGGCCCAAATCTGATTTTTTTGGGGTCAAGTGACCAGGTCAGACTTCTTCAGAGGTAGTGTGAACACTCAAATCTAGCCCAGATCTGATTTTTTTCAAATCAGATTTAGACCACTTACATATGTGGTCCTGAATCAGATCCAGATCTGATTTTTTTCAATGCGGCCGCAGTGTGAACAATCAAGGCGGATTTGATGCGACTTTTACGTCAATCTACGTCGACATTTGTCACAATTATGCGCCGGCGAAGCCCTAGACACAACAGACACAGACAGTAGCCTAACATTAAAAACTTGACTAGATATGGAGAACAGCGATGAAGCGAGTCAATGAGAGTGAGGTGTTAGATCTAAGTAGTATATGGGGAGATACTTCAATTCAAGCTAGAAGGACCTACCGTAACCGCTCCGTTTTTGAAAAAATTACACATGAAATGGAAGAACGGGGACACACAGGAGAACAGCGTCTCAGTGAAACTATTCACGTCATATTCCCACCACTCCTGGCTTCGTCTACGCATCCACACAGATCTCTGTAGTGAATTTGCAACCATAAACCCGCAAAAGTTTCCATTACACAAACATTATGAAATAAATGCGAATATGCTTACTTCCTCCATAACCTCCCGAACTTTAATGCAACTGTGTGCTGCGTCTGATGTCATTGTTATTGTTCTTTTGCGCATGCCGGTTAGTTTGAAACCTCAAACAGTTCACACTGCAATCAGATATAGGTCACATTTTAAAAGGTAATGTGAACAGCCAATAAAAAAATCGGATCTGAGCAAAAAATCAGAATTGAGCATTAGGACTTGCGGTGTGAACGGGGCCTTATTTGAGTAGTTACATGAACAAATTATGTTTGTTTAACGTAACCCAGTTATGTGCATCCTGTTGACATAAAATTAATTTATGGAACCTGTTGACATAAAGTTAATTATAGCCAACATATCATTTTTTTTTCAGTGTATGTTTCAGACTGTTTCGTGATCCATTCAGTTGAATTTTTGTGTTTGTTTGTCATTTCCATCCAGAGTCACTGGTGAATAGCAGATTCTTTTAACTGTTCAGCTTCACCATGGATGATGACACACAAACTTTCAGAGAAACATTCCTGTTTTCTCCAGGAAGCAGGTAATAATCGCTATAAATCAGCTTTGAGTAATAGAAGATAGTAAGAGGTTTTTGTTCATTTTAAAAAGAAATTTTTTATTAAAAAACAAAAAAGACTTGCCTCCTCATAAAGGACATTTTAAATACTTTGTAAAAAAAGAAAAAGTATAATAGAGTGATAAACTATCATAAAATATTCAATCTGTTCTGTAGTGTTCATCATAGGAGACCAGAACCAGAGCCCAGCTGTGTGTCTATGAGGAGTGACGTGTCTATGGATCCGCCAGAGCATTTTAAGAGTGGAGATACACAGACTGATCTCAGGTATAACATTTCTATAAAACATACGATTTTTATGTCTTGGTATTATGGTTAGTTGTTTAAAGTAACTAAGTACAAATATTTTGTTACTGTATGGGGTATATGTAGGCATAAATACTTTTTACTCTGACTAATCTCCTTTCGTTACCGCCACCATATGGAAGCCCATTTCCGCCACAGTTGAGTAAATAATACGGTTCTTTAAGTCATAATATCAAGTCAAGTCAAGTCAAGTCATCTATATTTATATAGCGCTTTTTACAATACAGATTGTATCAAAGCAGCTTCACAGTAATAACATTAAAATAAATACAAGTTTGTTCTTGTCCACTAGAAAATTGCGTCATCGTCCACCTGAAGTCAGGCAGATCAATAATATTGTTGAATATTAAATGTCCCCAACTAAGCAAGCCAAAAGCCAAGGCAACAGTGGCAAGGAACCAAAACTCCATCAGGTGACAGAATGGAGAAAAAACGCTTGGGAGAACCCACGCTCAGTCGGGGGCCAGTCCTTCTTTGGCCAACGAACGAACAGTGTATGATTATGATTCAGGCAACATTACAGGTCAGAAGTCAAATTGGATCAGAACATTCACAATATTATCCAGTTCCATCTGGTTGGGGGTCGGAGTCATCACGCCGATATGGAGACGAGTTTGTTGAGGTGTCCATGAGGCCTTCACAGGGCTGATGAGGCTGGCACTTCAGGGATGCGTTGTGGTCGTGTCCAGGCGCAGGTCCACCATCTGATCTGGATACGGCACGGATCCGGCTGACTTCAGTTAACCTCGGAATAAATGGAAAGACTGACATTAGTGTAGATGCCATTCTTCTTAAGATGTAACGAGTACATCGGGTGTTTTGGGAAGTGTCCCCGGTTCCGGCTGACCTAATCTATGCAGCCTAATAATCATTTAACTGATTTGAATAATAGAAATGTATAATGTTCTATGTGAATGCCAGGTAAAAAAGATGTGTTTTTAGTCTAGATTTAAACTGACAGAGTGTGTAGAGCATTACAATAATCTAGCCTTGATGTCTTGAATGCAAGAACTAAAATATGTTCCGCATTTTTCATTGAAAGCATATGTCGTAATTTAGATATATTTTTAAGATGGAAGAATGCGGTTTTACATATATTAGAAACTAACCGACGACGAAGACTTGACCATAAATGATGTTGAAAATATGTCCACAATGACCACATTTGAACTAGTTTTTAACCTTGTACGAAGAGGGTCCATGAACGTCTATATCGGACGTGCAGAACACGTCAAAAAAAGACATCCTTGTGTTTAGTGGGGAGTATCATCAGCATAACAGGGAAAACTAATGCCATGCTTCCTAATGATATCTCCCAAGGGTAGCATGTACAGAGTGTACATGAACGGTCCTAGTACTGAGACTTGTGGTACGCCATACTGAACTTTTGATCGATAAGACATCTCTTTGTTTACTGCTACAAACTGATAACGATCAGATAAGTATAATTTGAACCCTGCTAATGCAATTCCACTAACTAATGATGATGAGAAACTTTCTCATAATTATCACTCAGTATCTCATTATATTGAGAAAGTTTATCTTACTATGTCATAATTACGAGAAACTTTCATTATTATGAGTTAATGTGTTATAATATTCAGGGAAAAAATCTCGTAATAATGAGAAACTTTCTCACAATAATGACTTATTTTCTCGTAATAATGAATTAGTTTTCTCATAATAATGAGAAACGTCTCAGGTTACGACTGTAACATATGTTCCCTGAGAACAGGGAACCAGACACTGCATCAATGACACTATGGGGAAAGCCTCTGCGTGAATCGGTGTCTGAAAGCGTATCCAATCACGGCAATCGTTATTGACCGGCGACAGCCTATAACATCATTACTAGTGTGACACGTAAGTATTAAAGGGGAGCCTAGAGAACATGTCATCCACTTACCGTCTGAAGGGACTGTTCAGCAGGCATCCCCGAGGCATGGTGAAAGACACAGTGTCTCGTTCCCTGTTCTCAGGGAGCATAGGTTACAGTTGTAACCTGAGATGTTCCCTTTCGAAAGGGAACTTGCACTGCGTCGATAACACAATGGGGAATGACATACCAACCCACCATGCTGAGAGGAGTGCATGCCAATTATGGCTGTGACAGAAATGTCAGAAATGGCAGTGTAACACAGTTCGTTGTTGTTATGGGAAGGAGGAGGCGGGAGCCAGTGAACATTTTCAAACTTTTAATAATAAAATAAACAAATACAAAACAAAAGTAAAGAAGGCAGCCCCTCATGGACGACTGCCGCCACACATAATAAAACAAAACACAACATAAATTCCAGGCCTGTCCTCTCTCGTCCTTCACTGTCATCACACCTTTTGTGCTTCTGCTCCTCTGTGAGAGATACGAGACCGGTGTCGCTCATCAGTAATCACACCACCGGCCTCGCGCTGTTCTCTCACGGCCCTCAGATCTCCGGAGGGATAAAGTCCCAGTTATTATTGTCCAAAACACAATGATTATTGCCCGCAATCAGTAGTATTTCAGCTCTACTGTATTTTAAATGTGCAATTTTAAACGGACACTCCGTGCAAAAACATGCAAAATAAACACGAAAAACACAAAATAGCTGCGACTGGGCGCCCCACCATCTTAGTACCCTAATCACACTGAGCTATAAGGGAGTGTACTCAAACTGACCCAAATGGGAGGGAATACTTTTTGTGTCTCTACCTGAGCCCCAGTGGTGCATGGTGAATAAACTAGAGCTGTGGGTAGCAAAAGCACTCAAACAATGATCCTAACAAGGGGAGTACTGCATGACCCTGAGAAAAAAAAAATATCTCTTTATCCCACATAGCAACATTGTGTCGGCCCAGATCCGGCCCAAATCTGGCACTTGTGGAATGCGGATCTGGCCCACATGCAGCGTGGAATGACGGCCCTTGGGTGGCCCACTCCTGTTTGCCAGATCTGGGCCACAAGCAGGCCATAGCAATGCCACATGTCAGCCAAGAGCAAAGAAATAAACCAGAACTGGACCTTATCTGAGCCACAAAATCTGTGTATATTGAATATGGAGTCATCTCAGCCTTAATAATCCTGTTAACAAGCAGAATCACTGAAGGAAAGAAGAGAACAGAAAAAGAGACGAGCAGAAACACAAGAACTACAACTGACTTCAGACACAGCCTTAGATGAAATCAACTGAAGAGAAAAGAAGACATTAAATCTGTGAAGATCTCAGCAGAGGAGGATTAAACAACTCCACAAACTGCATTACCAGCTTCACTTATTACTAACCAGACTGACTTTATTTCTGTCAGACGTCTTCACAAGTTTTATTGAGAATTAATAGGTTTAACTCTGTTTCGTTTGAAGTCACCATAACAGTGACCATTTTACGTACATTTCTGAAATGCACTTTCTGTAAAGCTGCTTTGAAACAATATGTATTGTGAAAAGCGCTATACAAATAAATTTGAATTGAATTGAATTGAGCAGTGTTTCCATTAGTTGGTCTTTTGGTCATGGTCTAACTGTTATGTCTTTTGTGGCTGCTGTGACAGTGTGTTAGTCAAACACATTTACAGCAGCAAAGAAAGCTAAAGTGAAATGAGATCAGGTGATGATGGTTACCTGTTGATGATTTTTTAAAGCCATCATTAACTAGACTTATTCTCTGATGTCGTTTGAATCTAACAATTGTGTTGTTCCATTAATATATTCAACCCTGTGTTTCTGCCGCATGAGATCTGGCAATATTACAACAATCAGTTAGAAGATTTTAACAAACACAAGCACAAAAATCAGATCTACCATGACACACACAGACATCAAAAATCAGCGTATGAATCTCAACAATGGTGACAATCAAAAATATTTAGGTAAACCGATCAATTCAGAACAGCACTGAAAAGCTTGCAACAAAACCAACAGCAAAAAATAAAAGCAAATATTTTGAATTAAACAAAATAATAGGACAATTCAGCTGCATAATTTATTTATGTTGCAATGCATGCTGGGAGTTTTGTACTATGCTGGTACCCAGCATGCATTGTAGCAAGGTACTTTTGATTGTCACCATTGTTGAGATTCATATGCTGATTGTTGATGTCTGTGTGTGTCATGGTAGATTCAGTTTTTATCCTTGTTTTTGTTGAAATCTTCTAACTAATTGTTGTAATATTGTCAGATCTCATGCAGCAGAAACACAGGATTGGAAATATGAATATATTAATGGAACACCACAATTGTTAGATTCAAAAGACATCAGTGAATTAGTCTATTTCATGATGATTATAAAACCATCAACAGGTAACCATCATCACCTGATCTCATTTCACTTTAGCTTTCTTTGCTTCTGTAAATGTGTTTGACACACACACTGTCACAGCAGCCAAAAGACATAATAAGAGTTAATAGACCAACTAATGGAAACACTGCTCACTGTTATGGTGACTTCAAATGAAACAGAGTTAAACCTCTGTTAATTCTCAATAAAACTTATGGAATGCATGATTTAAATGCAGCCGAGCACACCTTCACCTCTCTGAACTTTTCCACCACCATCTTAGCGTGAAAAGTTCAGATGGCAAAACAAGTGCATCAAGGAGAAAATTCTTTTCTTTCTTCCCGATGTCAGCCAGGTTCAACCACAGATGTCTCTTCGTGGCCACCATCAGTGAAATCGACCTTCGGATTGCGGCAGTGGTTTGCTTGGTGGCCCGAAGAGCCAGATGTGTTGTGGGACGGAGCTCGTCCACTGCATCATGGGAGAGACCCTGGTCCAAATCCTTCAGCAGATCGGCCTGGTATGCTTTTAAAACAGATTACATAAAATTTTATCCCCTCCACATCAGCATAGTTTGCTCGATGAGGCCAATGGATGCTTGCTGTGTATGGGTTCTTCCATGCCTTCTCGATCTCAGTGTGTAAATCAGGAATGAATGGAAGGCTTACAGGAGCTGGGGAATTATGGTCAGAAAGGAACTGTTTGTCAAGCCTGAAACGAGCGATTTCATCCCTCATGCGCTCCCACGGCAGCTGAAGCCTCGCCAAAGCGTGTTCCATAACACCCAACAGCTCTGCATACGCAAGGCAGGGAGGCTGTGAAAGGCGTGAGAGAGAAACACCTCCCTCAAACTCATCTGCGAGCTCCATCTGAGATCCCCAGGATTCTAGTCTCTGCCCTGCCTCAGCACGAGCAGGACATGAACCGGTGGGTCCAGATGCCTGTCCCTATTCCCTCGAGAAGAGGGCCAGATGAGAGTGGAGTTTTCTTAGTGGAAAACCCTCACAGGTTGCACAACCAGGTCCCTCAAGAGCTGATCGTGCGTGCTCTTCGCCCAAACAGTAAACGCACAAGTTGTGTGTGTCATCTGATGTTAGGCGCCTCTTTTATACTTCCGGGTCGCACTAGTAATGACGTCCGAGGCTGTCCCCGTTCAATAACGATTGCCGTGATTGGATAAGCTTTCAGACACTTGTTCACACGGAGGCGTTCCCCATAGTGTCATTGACAGTGTGAGTTCACTTCTCGTAATAATGACTTATTTTCTCGCAATAATGAGAAACTGTCTCGTAAGTATAATAATCACTATAATCAGCTTTGGGTAATAGAAGATGGTAAGATGTTTTTGTTCATTTTACAAAAAAAGTTGTATTAATAAAAAACTGTAAGACTAGCCCTCTCATAAAGTGCATTTTAAATACTTTGTAAAAAAAAAAAAGTATAATATCACTTGATAATCATCATAAAGGAATCAATCTGTTCTGTTCTGTTATAGTACTGTTCATCATAAGAGACCAGTGCCCAGCTGTGTGTCTATGAGGAGTGACGTGTCTATGGATGCGCCTTTGCATTTTAAGAGTGGAGATACACAGATTTATCTCAGGTATAACATTTCTAGAAAACATACGATTTTTACCCAGTGTCTTGGTATTATGGTCAGTGGTGTAAAGTAAAGAAGTACAAATACTTTGTTACTGTATGGGCTACTATTAAAAAAAAAAAAAAAAAAAAATATATATATATATATATATATATATATATATATATATATATATATATATATATATACGGTCAGCTAAAGGATTATTAGGAACACCTGTTCAATTTCTCATTAATGCAATTATCTAATTAACCAATCACATGGCAGTTGCTTCAATGTATTTAGGGGTGTGGTCCTGGTCAAGACAATCTCCTGAACTCCAAACTGAATGGGAAAGAAAGGTGATTTAAGCAATTTTGAGCGTGGCATGGTTGTTGGTGGCAGACGGGCCGGTCTGAGTATTTCACAATCTGCTCAGTTACTGGGATTTTCACGCACAACCATTTCTAGGGTTTACAAAGAATGGTGTGAAAAGGGAAAAACATCCAGTATGCCGCAGTCCTGTTGGCGAAAATGCCTTGTTGACGCTAGAGGTCAGAGGAGAATGGGCCGACTGATTCAAGCTGATAGAAGAGCAACTTTGACTGAAATAACCACTCGTTACAACCGAGGTATGCAGCAAAGCATTTGTGAAGCCACAACACGCACAACCTTGAGGCGGATGTTCTACAACAGCAGAAGACCCCAACGGGTACCACTCATCTCCACTACAAATAGGAAAAAGAGGCTACAATTTGCAAGAGCTCACCAAAATTGGACAGTTGAAGACAGGAAAAATGTTGCCTGGTCTGATGAGTCTCGATTTCTGTTGAGACATTCAGATTAGGGCTGCACGATTAATCGCACGATATTGTTATGCGCATCTAATCAGTAAAGCCGGTTCCTTGATTAGTAGTAAATCACCTTCACCTGCTTTCAGATGGAGCGGCATTTACTACAAAGAGCCGTAGTTAACTGACAAGCTGAGCCAAATCGCGTTAAAATCGAGGACATATCGCCAACGATATTTAATGCGATATGGCTCAGCTTGTCAGTTAACTACGGCTCTTTGTACACAGCAAAAACTCAGTGTTAAATTAACACACCTGGGAGTGTATATGAGTCCACACTCAAGAGTGTTAAAGTTAATGAGATATTTAAGTGATTAATTGAGTGATGATTGAGCATTATTGAAGACACCTAAAGCAGAATCACTGAAGGAGAAAACCGGAATTTCAGGTCACCATTATGGAGATGAGTGGTTGCTTTAGTTGGGCTCTTGACCCTTATATTTTTAACTTTAGAGTTTGTTCGGCTGGTGTATCCGAGTTAAACCTGCCAGATGAACAAAGATAAAATTGATCTAATGGTGATGGTTATATTATGACATTTATCATTTGAACTAAATGTTTGTGATTAATGTTGTTGGTTACAGCATAACTGAGATTCTGCATAAATATCCAGAATTTGAGATATAATATAAAGGAGTTCTTAGAAGTTGTAAAAAAAAAAAAAAATCTTTCTTTTAGGCACACACAGATATCGAGATTCAGTCAATGCATCTCAACAATGGTGACGAGCTGAATATTCAAGTAGGAAAAGTAAATTACATAGACAATTCAAATCATAATTTATTCATACCGCAATGCATGATGGGAGCCATTAATGAGTTGTGATTGGTGGCAACAAGGATTATTATTGTCACCACGGTTGAGATTCACAGGCTGATTATTGATGTCTGTGTTTCTAAATAAATGCATTTGAAAGTGATTTGATCAAGAAAATTTTTATTAAATGTTTTGGATTATAAGAAAAATACAATTATCATATGCTGTAGAACCACTAAACTGTTGCTATCAAGTTCAACCAGATCATCTGAATGAGTTTCATTTTTCAGATCACAGCATGATTATGTCAAAACATAACCAACACTATCAGATCACACTTGACTTTGTTCATTTGACTGTAATAAATCAATAACAGCCGTCAAACAAAACGTAAACTTAAAGTATAAGGATCAAGAGCCCAACTAAAGCAAACACTTATCGCCATAACGGTGGCTTACAATTTTAGATTTTCTCCTTCAGTGATTCTGCTTGTTATCATCAGGTGTCTTCAATAATGCTCAATGATCACTAAATTAACCACTTAATTATCTCATTAACTTTAACACTCTTGAGTGTTAATTTAACACTCATATCTGCGTCATATCATCCATCTGAAAGCAGGTGAAGGCGATTTACTACTAATCAAGGAACCGGCTTTACTGATTAGATGCGCATAACAATATCGTGCGATTAATCGTGCAGCCCTAATTCAGATGGTAGAGTCAGAATTTGGCGTAAACAGAATGAGAACATGGATCCATCATGCCTTGTTACCACTGTGCAGGCTGGTGGTGGTGGTGTAATGGTGTGGGGGATGTTTTCTTGGCACACTTTAGGCCCCTTAGTGCCAATTGGGCATCGTTTAAATACCACGGCCTACCTGAGCATTGTTTCTCACCATGTCCATCCCTTTATGGCCACCATGTACCCATCCTCTGGTGGCTACTTCCAGCAGGGTAATGCACCATGTCACAAAGCTCGAATCATTTCAAACTGGTTTCTTGAACATGACATTGAGTTCACTGTACTAAAATGGCCCCCACACAGCAAAATCCCCAGTGTTAAATGAACACTCCTCGGTGTACATATGTGTCCACACTACAAGGTGTTAAAATTAACACTGAAGCAGTGTCGAAGTTAATGAGATAATTAAGTGATTAATTAAGTGATGATTGGCCATTAGTGGTGACACCTAATGTTAATAAGCAGAATCATTGATGGAAAGAGAAACAACAAGAACAGAAAAAACTAGAGAAGAACTACTGACTTCGAGTCATTACACATTGTTGCACTTAATATTACCAGTTTGAATTTATATTTGAATTAATGTTTTATGAATTTCTCGTTTCAAGTCACCATTATGGTGGTCAGTGCTTGCTTTAGTTGGGCTCTTGACCCTTTTCATTTTTTAATGTTAGTTTTTCTCTGACTGTTTCAACATTGTGTGTATAAAGCACATTTGTTATTGCAAGAGGAAACATGATCTGCTTACAATATGTTTTGATGATAATGACATTATCATCATGTAGTGACCTGATTCTCTGATGTCATTCAGAGTCTTGTAAAGACTCAGGGGCGGATTTAATCCGTGGGGGGATTTGCATATCATAATTAATAATTGGTCATTAATAATTATTCATACATGTTTGGATTAGATCAGTCTTATATGTTAATAAATCTCCTGATAAAGGATAATATGTCATTTTACCTGCATGCATGCATGTGTATCCTTGCAATTAACCACAAGTTGATTGTAATTAATTACACGGACCACGTCCTACAAAACAGGCAAAATTAATTAGCTCAATTGTCAGAATAATATTTGTGGGGATCCACAATATCATCCTACTTTATAGGATTTCAGGAAAAGCAATTCTGTGGCCACAAGAATTGGGTTTCCTGCCCTATAAGCAAATACTCTGTAAAGTATCTTTAATTTGTAAGCTTGTAAGATCTTTTGACACTTAAGGGACTTGAAAGTGAGCTAAAAGCAGTACATCAATCAAATGAATATAATGAATTTAATAAGGCAGAACTACTTATGTATTTACTACGGTTACATGGGAAATATGTATTTACAAACATAATAAACAACAAAACACGATAAGGCATCGATGAACGAGAAATGCATTGAGACAGAGAGAGAGAGGAAATGTAGAGAGTTGCAGTTATGCAAGAGGGAGTTTAGGAAGACCCGAGGATCTTTCTAAATAGCAAATTCACATAGGGAACAGAATTTTGAGAGACAACGAGACTTCAACAAATCTTAAAAGCGTATTCAAATACGGATACTTGCACAGGTAATTCTTTGCATGGCTTGTGAAGAAGCGTGTGTCTCTCGGTCCGGCGCGTCACGTGGTCACGTGCGCGTGTTTCTCCTTCAAAGCGCTCGTTTAAAGGTCCCTTGTCGATGGATTTGCTGAAGAGATATGTCACGCGGTGTTCTTTTCACTCGTCGATTGGAATTAAACACGGAGACTTAGCCAAGACTGAAAAAACACAAACTAAACTAGAAACAAATAAAAGAAAGGCGAAGAGCTCGCCCAGAGGCGAGACGTTACATTATGACACGAGGACAAGAGAAGTAAGAGGGGGATAAACTGGTATTCAGTCCTTTTGAAGACCTGACGTTTCCGCCTTCTTTTGGAAGAGGGTCCAATCAGGAGCTGTCCCTTTGGAGGGAATTTTTATGATCCTTTGTGTTCTAACCAGCCATTTAAATCTCTAGTTTCATTGGGTGTTTAAGAGAAGAATCTTCACAATTCTTATAATACTAATGTGTCACAAAGTTTAGCAAAATGTAATGTCAATTAACAAATGGGGAATGAAAATTGGAGTTTATCGAGACCAAACTTGCCACAAATGGATTTGGTTAAACATTAGTTGGCAAAGTTTGAAACATTATCCCATTAGAGTTGTCGAGAAACATGGACCAAACCACAAAAGGCAACTCATGAAATAGGGAACTTAGATACATTGTTCATACAATTCTCAAATGGATATATAATAGCATATATATATATGAATACAGGATTCATTTCTCCTCCTTGGTTAGAATTCGGAGTGAGCCACAGTTCTGTGAACATTCCTTTGGGTCGTAAACGCTGTTATCTAAGAACTCCAGTGATGTTAGTTTTGGTCTCTTTTCACTCCAAAGATGGAAAACATAGTAAACTATATTTTACTGGATATTACTGTACGTATTCTGATTGATCACACCGAAAGCATTCTGGAGGTGTCCAGAACTATGTGTACAAGTTATGGGAATAGACAGTTATATTTAAAATGCATAATGAAGGTATTTATAATTCACTTTAAGCTACGATAAAATCATAGTCATTCCAATGTGACATGGACAAATGGACACACATAAAAACACATTGAATATATCTGGTTAAATGTCTTTTAAAAAGAGAAGTTTCTCTTTAGGATCCTTCTTTGGGACATTCCAGTCAGTCATAAAAATGTCTCGTAACTGGACACCACGCTCTGTCCTGAGCGGGCTTCACTTGTGGGGGATGCGTGTGTGGTTGTGAGTGTGTGTGTGTGTGTGTGTATATGTTAATTTACATCCAGGCTTTTTGGGCCTGAAGGCTTTGGGATTTTCGCTAGGATGTATTTAGTTATTCAGATTCACCTCGCCCAGTCCCTACAGTCTACATCTTTGACTATGTGCTTGATGTCTCAATTTGGTATTGGTGATTGTAGTCCTGGGATTCTACAGTTTGAGATCCAAAAGCAATATGAACAATTTTGAAAACATTTTAGGAACAGAAGTTATTGTGTTTAGACACACAGACATCAAGAATCAGCATATGAATCTCAGCAATGGTGACAATAAACAAAGTACTGACAAACAGATCAACTATGAACATCACAAAACAAGCTACTAAAGTCATAACAAAACAATAGCAAAAATAGAAGCAAACAGGACAACAATGAAAATAACAGGACAATTCAGCTGCATAATTTATTCATTTTGCAATGCATGATGTGAGCCAGGGATGCATTCTGATTGGTGGCTCCCATCATGCACTGCAACATGAAGCATTTGTGTGATTGTCACCATTGTTGAGATTCATATGTAGATTCTTGATGTCTGTGTGTGATTTTAAAACCTTCAAATTAATAAAACATTGCTGGAAGAAGGTACTGTAGTGAAAAATTAATAAAGCATTTTGATAATCAGTTTATAATGCTGGGTGAGATCAGTGAATCAGGCCACTAGTAATTGTATCACCAACATAACCATGGCTGTGTTTCCCATAATCAATCTTAAACCTAACTTGATTGCAGAACAACTGCAACAAATGGTCAGTACAATCAATCTAGGCTTACAATGTTTAAGGGGAAACACAGTCCAGGTTACAGTTTCTCTTGCCACAACAAATGTGCTTTACAAACACAGAGTTGGAAAAGACAGAGAAAAGCTAATGTTAAAAAGGAAATGGTCAAGAGCCCACCTGAAACCAAACACTGATCACCATAATGGTGACATGAAACGAAACTTCCATAAAACATTACCATCTAAACTTCTGTTAAATCTAAATAAGACCGTGTGTAGATGTATGACATAAATAAAGTCAAACTGGTAAAATAATATATGCAATAATGTGTAATGGCTTAAAGTCAGTAGTTCTTGTGTTTCTCTTTTTTTTTGTTCTTCTAGTTTCTCTTTCCTTCAGTGAGTCTACTTGTTATCATCAGGTGTCTTCAATAATGCTCAATCATCACTTAATTAATCACTTAATTATCTCATTAACTTCAACACTGCTTCAGTGTTAATTTTAACACCCTGTAGTGTGGACACATATGTACACTTAGGAGTGTTAATTTAACACTGGGGATTTTGCTGTGCACAGTCACCAGATCTCAACCCAATAGAGCATCTTTGGGATGTGGTGGAACGGGAGCTTCGTGCCCTGGATGTGCATCCCACAAATCTCCATCAACTGCAAGATGCTATCCTATCAATATGGGCCAACATTTCTAAAGAATGCTTTCATCACCTTGTTGAATCAATGCCACGTAGAATTAAGGCAGTTCTGAAGGCGAAAGGGGGTCAAACACAGTATTAGTATGGTATTCCTAATAATCCTTTAGGTGAGTATATATATATATATATATATATATATGTTTTATTTGTTGAAACTTTTACTTTGCTACATTTTAAGGCAAATAAATACTTTTTACTCTGAATAATCTCCTTTTGTTACCGTCACCGTATGGAAGCCCGTTTAACCCACAGTTGAGTAAATAATCTGGTTCTTTAAGTCATAATAATGAGAAACTTTCTCATATTTATGACTTGGTATCTCATTACGTAGAGAAAGTTTTGTATAATAATGACTTGCTATGTCAAAATTACGAGAAACTGTCTCATTATTATGAGTTAAGTAAGTAATATGTTATATGTTAAAATATTCAGGGAAACAATTTCGTAATAATGAGAAACTTTCTCACAATAATGACTAATTTTTCTCGTAATAATTAATTATGAAGAGATAACTTTAATTTATAAATCTGTTCAGTTTATAGTACTGTTTATCACAGGAGACCAGAACCAGAGTCCAGCTGTGTAAAGAGAGACGTGTCTATGGATGCGCCAGTGCATTTTAAGAGTGGAGATACACAGATTTATCTCAGGTATAACATTTCTAGAAAACATACGATTTTTACCCAGTGTCTTGGTATTATGGTCAGTGGTGTAAAGTGACATAGTAGAAATATTTTGTTACTGTATGGGCTACTTAAAAAAATAATAAATTATTATAATATATATATATATATATATATATATATATATAAATATTTTTTATTTTTTTATTTGTTGAAACTAATTTGTTATTATTATTAATAATCTGTTTCAAGCTAAATTCATATGTGGTTTGAAATCCTATTCAAATCACATTTCTGGAAATCTGTTTCAGTCTGAACGCTCTGATCAGATTTCGCTTGGTTTCTGTGACTTTCTCATGCGACGTAAAATGTAAACGTCCGACGTTGTTATATATAGGTAACCAGTGTTGGGAGAAACGTGTTACAAAAGTAATGCATTACAGTAACATATTACTTTTTGCTGTAATGCAGTAGTGTAAGGCATTACTAATCAATTTTCAGTAATATTTTACTCGGTACATGTTCAGTTATGCTTGCGTTACAACACACTTTTAGTTTTAATTGTAAAAAAAACAAAAAAAAAACACCAAGACCGCGAGACATTAGAATGAAAAATGCAAGTAGGCTAATTTACCTGTTTGTGGTCAGTCAATAGCCGCGTGTGGTGTCCAAGTTTGTAAATAAAAACTAAATGGCAGCGTCTGATATATTTGTATAGCGATTTATTTTTTACAGGAGTGCCGTGAGGCACGATTTCGGCCTCTGTGCTCGCGCTGGCCAGTGGAAAAGCGGCTAATGGGTGAAGATGGCATGAAGAAGACTGTACATTCGCGAGATGGACGTCTGCGCATTAGGCTATTCTATTTGTTCTGTGTTTTCTTTCTAAACAGTTAGGCTATGTTTAGGTAGTATTTTTCTTGTTTTCATCACGCAATCGTGTTTTTGATGCGGTGGTGACGCGTTCACGTAACATGATGTAAGGGTGGCGGCGGCGCTGCCGATAAAGCACCTAAAAGCTGTCACAAAGAACAGGCAAAAGCAATGATTATGAATATGTCAAATATAGCAAGGAGACATTTTAATTGTTTATTAATAAAGATGAAGTTGACGTTGCTGACTCGCGATCTTCGCAGTAGTGAATGCGCCAGAGAGAAATGCACATTTCATAAGCAGAGAGCAGTCCCTTTTCTTTCGTTTTGAATTGTTCTGTTTACAAGTAGACATTTCAATATAGATTGAAATATATTTTTCAGGTCTGTGAAGTAGGCTACCTTATACGCTGAGTTTCGGTTAATTTATGAGACGCGCTCCAGTTCACGTGCAGGCGCCTCCATGGCGTGATCTATTGTCTGCTATATTTACTTCTTATTTATCAAATCCAGGCAATTGGTTGATGGAACATTGATTAAAATTAAGATACAATTAGTACAAATCAAAATTCACTTTAAAGAAAGGCTTTGTGTCTTCTGTTTGGGGTCTCTGTGAAAGTTTTAAAACAGTCTTTTAGTGCCGCTTCAGAGCGGTCGCGTCCGTAACGGAGAACTGTCACGTCCTTACATTGTTTTTTCCACATAAATGCGAACACGAAAAATAAAATAAAATGAATATTTTATGTTCTGTGGAGAGCCAACCCTTCTTCATCCGGAGGGTAGTATTACTTTTGATTTGCGCAATGTAATTCACAGAATTACAAAAAAATATTTTGCCTCCTAAAAGTTAAATATTTGTTTTGTCACGCGTGTGTATTTCCCTCATATTAAATATAAAACGCATGTGTAGATTGATATTTTTCTAATGTCTGGACTCCTTTAAGGGGGTATCCTATGGATAAACAGACGTTTCAATATATTGGTATTAAATGCATTTTCTGAGAATTTATATTTCAAGTTTTGACTGCAAATGTCACGTCCATAACGCTGGAATTCCCCAATTTTAAATAATTTATCCTCAACTAGTTCTGTGGTGTAGGTCTACGTATTTTATAATGTTAACTTCAAAATTCAAATAATACTAATAGTAATTTAAAGATGTGGTAGCATTGGATCTGGACGGGAAGGATAACTCTTGGAGTTGGAAGGGGTGTGTCGCGATTTCGGTTTCATATCGCATATCGTTACAGCCTTAGAATGTTAATTTCTACTACTGTATAGCTATTTTGGTGAAAGTATAGTAGTAGTATAGTATTTCCATAGACAGTAAAAGCGTATTTCTCCAGAAGATCGCAAATAAAACACGTTTTTCTTAAAACAATGTTGATTTCATACTGACTTGTGGTTTTTATAGGAGCAGAAACTTTCGTTTCACAATCTCATAGCTTGTAGTCAGTCTACCTCGGATGGTTTAGACATTATGGCTAAAAAATCAATATCCTATGGAGAAAATGAATAGTATTTTTGCCGGTGTTTTGGGGGCCCCCTTGGAGGGCGGGGCCCGTTTCAATTGAAACGGTTGAAACATAGGTAAGGCCGCCTATGATATATATATATATATATATATATATATATATATATAAAGCAGTTCAAATGTTGACATATCTTACCAAGATGCGATTTTGTATAGTTTATACTCTTTATTTGTGATCCTGTCTAAATTTTGTTTTAAGGTAGTTGAATATAAAGTCCAGTACATTACTGATGCTTGTCAACGGCAGCTATCACAGTTGCTAGGCGACAAGAACAGTCCCCCGTAGGCTAGACCGTCCCATTTAACAATGCAGGCTTTAAATTGGTTTTCACAGTGCATTGTGGGACTTTTTAGGGAGCAACCCTTTCTGTACCCTGGAAGGAGTACATCAGGATTTATGGGAAGTGTTCCCGGACAGTGAGAGAGACAAAGATGTTGCAGATATAAAATTCAAAATGGTCAAAATGACTGTCATGGCCATTCTAGTGTTAAAGTAAGGATATATGAATATGAGATTTTTTTAGTATGAAAAGCTTTTTTTGATGCAATAACTTTAATTCTCTCTTTGTTGTAGTTCATTTCATTAGAAGATATCAGAACCAGAGCCCAGCTGTGTTTTTGAGGTGTGACGAGTCTAAGGATCCTATATTAGTTTTTAAGATTGGAGATACACAGCCTGTATACACACAGTATATACACATATACACGTATACAGTGTACGTTATCAGATTACTTTTTTCAAGTAACTAGTAAAGTAACGCAATACTTTTTCAAATTTACAATACAACTTTTTCAGATTAGTATTGCTAAAGTTACTTTGTTTTCCCATTTCTTGTTCTGTCCCCATGTTGAGAGAAATCGGGAGTGAGTGCAGAGGTGTTGTGTGCGCTGTGAACATGTTTTTTTTTTGTGTGTGCGCTGTGAACATGTTTTTTTTTTAGTCCTAGACAAAATGTGAGCATGCATTTACTCATTTCAGAACAGAATCAGTATTCCTCAAAATGAATAAAAACAGTGAAACGCAAATTCTCAATATTATACAAACCAGCAATAATTAATGGTGAAATTACACAAATATACTTTATGCATTTAATCTCATTTTATTAACCAATGTATTTGCTACTGACCTTCGATTATCGAATTTAACCATACTAAGCAAAAAAAAAAAAAAAAAAATTAGATAAACATCACATTTGTTTAATTTGTTTCATTTTTGGGTTTTATTGCTGAAGTGTTGAAATGTTGAACTTTCTACTCCTGCGTACTATTCTTCTGAAATCCAGAATGAACTTTTGGTGTGAAAGGACATTTACATTTGCCAAAATTAAAACCTTTTTTTGTTATTAAAAAACAAACAAGCAAGCCCAACCAAGGTGAGAAAAAGTAACGCAAAGGGAACATAACACATTACTTTTCATACAAAGTAAGTAAGTAATGCAATTAGTTACTTTTTTAGGAAGTAAACCAATATTGTAATGCATTAGTTTTAAAAGTAACTTTCCCCAACACTGATAGTATAGCATTTTATGTTATCAGAATAGTATAAGTAGTATTTTATACAAGATATGAGAAACTCTTGTTGTATATTTTTTATAGGTATTTCAAATGTAGAATTGTTGTAATGACAGTGCAAATAAAAAAACAAAGTGCTCTTTATAGTCTTTATTATGATAAATGAATGTAATACTGTTAAATACAGTAATTAAAAGCATTCAGTTTAATCTGTGTGTGTTATAGTTCACTTCATCAGAAGAGATCAGAGCCAGAGCCCAGCTGTGTGTCTATGATGAGTGACGGGTCTATGAATCAGCCATTAGGTTATAGGAGTGGAGATACACAGACTGATCTCAGGTAAAACCTTCCAGTAAAATATATAATTTAATTATGATACAGTATAAAGATATGTTGTGTTTAGTAACTCATGTAATAATGTGGTATTTTAATTTTACAGCCATGAAGTCCTCAAAATTTTTAGGTCAAATCTGATGAAGAAGTTTGAGCGTCTGTATGAGGGAACAGAAAAGCAGGGAAACCCAACACTCCTGAATGAGATCTACACAGATCTTTACATCACAGAGAGTGAGAGTGGAGAGATCAATAATGAACATGAGGTGAGACAGATTGAGACACAATCCAGAAGACCAGCAACAGAGGACACACCGATCAAATGCAATGACATCTTTAGACCTTTACCTGGACAAGACAAACCCATCAGAACTGTGCTGACAAAGGGAGTCGCTGGCATTGGAAAAACCGTCTCTGTGCAGAAGTTCATCCTGGACTGGGCTGAAGAGAAAGAGAATCAGGACGTCCAGCTCATATTTCCACTTCCTTTCAGAGAGATCAATCTGATGAAGGACAAAACACTCAGTCTTTCAGATCTTCTTCATGTCTTATTCCCTGAAACTAAAGATATAGAAATATCCAGTGATAAATATAAAGTGTTGTTCATCTTAGATGGTCTGGACGAGTGTCGTCTGCCTCTGGGTTTTCAGAGCAATGTGAGGTCGTGTGATGTAAGTGAATCAGCCTCAGTGGACGAGCTGCTGACGAACCTCATTACGGGGAATCTGCTTCCCTCGTCTCTCATCTGGATCACCTCCAGACCAGCAGCCGCCGATCTCGTCCCGTCTGAGTGTGTCCATCGAGTGACCGAGGTACGAGGCTTCAATGATCCACAGAAGGAGGAATACTTCAGGAAGAGAATCAGTGATCAGAGTCTGGCCAATGCAATCATCACACACCTGAAGTCCTCAAGGAGCCTCTACATCATGTGCCACATCCCAGTGTTCTGCTGGATCTCAGCCACTGTTCTGGAGAAGATGCTGAGCGAAGCAGAGACTGGAGAGATTCCCAAGACTCTCACTCAGATGTACACACACTTCCTGATCCTTCAGACCAATATCATACATGAGAAGGACTATGAGAAGAATGTGACAGATAGAGACACAATCCTCAAACTGGGAAAAGTGGCTTTTCAGCAGCTTGTGAAAGGCAATGTGATCTTCTATGAGGAAGACCTGAGAGAGTGTGGCGTTGATGTGACAGAAGCATCAGTGTACTCAGGATTGTGCACGCAGATCTTCAGAGAGGAGTCTGGCTGGTATCAGGGGAAAGTCTTCTGCTTTATTCATCTGAGTATTCAGGAACATCTAGCAGCTCTGTATGTGCACCTCTGCTTCACAAACAACAACATCAATGTGTTTGACACAATCATTCAACAGAGCTTGTGGTCTAAAGTTAATGACTGGTTTCAGCTCATGTTTAAACATGTTTCATTATCTGAGCTGCACCAGAGAGCTGTGAATGAGGCTCTACAGAGTAAAAATGGACATCTGGACATTTTCTTGCGGTTCCTTCTGGGTCTGTCATTGGAGTCTCATCAGGTTCTTCTGCAAGGACTAATGAAACAGACAAGCACTTCTGATAGCATAACTGACAATAAGAAAACAGTTAATTACATCAAGAAGAAGATCAGGACCATTGATTCTCCAGAGAAATCCATCAATCTGTTCCACTGTCTGAATGAACTGGGTGATCGTTCACTAGTGGAGGAAATACTGTACAACAGTATATGAAATCTGGAAGAATAAAGGATGCCAAACTCTCTTCATCTTTGTGGTCAGCTTTAGGTTTTGTGTTGTTGACATCAGAGAAGATGCTGGATGAGTTTGATATTAATGAATTTGTTGGAGAAAAAAAGGACACTGAAAAACTGCAAGTTTTTGAGAAGCTGCTGCCTTTCTTCAAATCCGGTCTCAAAGAAATCTTTTAAGAGTCGAAGTTTCAGGTTTCAGAAGAAGTAACTTTATTGACAAGTAACAAAATGCAGATGTTCATCTGACTTGCAATGGTGGAACTTCAGGTCTAATACCTTTTCTTATCACTAGGTAGCCAATCAGCTATCAAGCTCAGGTCACATGATTCCCTGCACCTGCAGTGTTCTAGTGCCATCCATCATTTTTAATTAACATTTTTAGTACCATCTTATTAACTACCTATACACATCTTCTCTCTGAGTCTGTTAGGTACTTTTCCATCCTCACAGACCTTGACCTAATTTAACCTGATTTGTCCTGATTTAACCTGGTTAAGTTTGGTTAAGGACTGAGACACAGCAATACAGAATTTTATGTGAGGCAAAGGAAAACCTCCAACAGTATCAGGCCAGATCTAGGCTTGACCGCATGGATTAGCTGAGCCCACCCAATCAAAATTTAGGCAAAGACACACTTACTCTTTTATTTTTCATGATTTATGCATTGAATAAAAAAACATCTGAGGGGTGTATCTTCATAATTACTTGTACATTTTTTTATAGCTCTTGATTGATTTTAATTTAATGATAATATTGAAGTAGCTTAAATAGGTTAGAAAACCCCACTCATTCAAGAATGTGCATTTATTGCATGGATGGAGTGAGAACATAACCTAAGAGTCTAAAATGCATGTGCACAGTTCAGGTGAATGAATTTAACCTATTTGACTTGGTGTTAATGCTGTTGTTCTGAATCCAAAAAGTAAACTGTCTGCTGAAATTTTAACGTTCAGACCAATTCATTTATTTTACCTTAGTTAAACAAGGGTTCGATTTTACTTAATTTGTTATTCTACTTCAGTTGAGTTATACTTAACCAAGTTAGCATTGTTTATCTATATTGGGTAAGGGAACCAGGTTCACGGCTTCGTTTTTGCTGCCGTTGTAGCGGCTGGATACACCGCTTGAACAGAGATAGACTACTTCAGTTGAGTTATGTTAAGCACAGAGATTCATCGCTGCACCCTTCTGTCGGACGTAGTGTTTCAACCAGGTCTGCTACTGCGTTTATAATAACGACTTAACCACAGTTACCTGAAATGATGGAACGAGACATTGTGATTGTGTCACTTTTGCTCAGGGTTTTAAGTAAATTGGTTGTTCAGTCGAAAGATTCTGAGATGTCATTCAACGCCATGTTATATAAGGAGCGAGCCTGCCCCTAATTTGTGCGCTTGAATGCCATTGGCTATTACGATGCATTTTTCGTTATTCCAATCAGGTTTCAGTAATTTTAGGAGTGTGGTGTTTGTGGAGATATTTTTGGTGCAAAACTACTGAATAAACTTCAACTTGTTTATTTCGTTGTGCTTTTCCTCTGCACATTGCAATGCTTTAAACTGTCTTTTGTTATCATTTGTTGAATGTTACTTTAATAAAAAAAAATAAAAAAAATATCACAAGGTTTAAGGTTCCACTTTTACCATAAAACCAAAAATTGCAGAACACCTGAATGATTACAGCAACACTTATTTCACAGTTATTCCTAAATGAACCATTACCATTCAATTTATTTATTGCTAAGCTCTTCTGATACCTTACCTTATGAAGCTTTACGACTGTGTCATATCTGGCAATAATCTCTGGGAAATAACTCCACAAACATATCAGTGTCCAAATAAACATTTTGCCCCCCTACACTGATGTTTCTCTTTGTCATGTTCTTTCTCTGAGCTTATGTTGCTCTGTGTTAGATGTTAGAACCTTAATACCAAACTTATGAACAGTAGTGCTTGACATTAACACCCGCCAACCCGCCGAATGCGGGTGGATTTCAGCAGTGGCGTGTAACGCAGTCACTCCTACAAGCCTCTTTGGCGGGCTGAATTTTATATAGCTAGGCCTGAAATATTTTTTAGTAATTCTGTGAATTACACTGCGCAAACCGTACCAGATGAAGAAGGGTTGGCTCTCAGTCTCCACAGAACATAAAATATTCATTTTATTTTATTTTTATTGTTTGCATTTATGATTTTGAGTGTTCGCATTTACGAGGAAAAACAATGTTTCGGACGTGACAGTTCTCCGTTAAGGACGTGACCGCTCTGAAAGCTTTAAAACTTTCACAGAGACATCAAACAGAAAGCACAACCCCTTTCTTTAAATTGAATTTCGTTTTGTATTAATTGTATCTTAATTTTAATCAATGTTTCATCAACCAATTGCCTGGATTTAATAAATAAGAAGTAAATATAGCAGACGATAGATAATCACGAAACAGAGGCGCCGGCACGTGAACTGGAGCTCGTCTCATAAATGAACCGAAACTCAGAGTATAAGGTAGCCTATAGGCTACTTGTCTCACAGACATGTCCACTTTTAAACAGAACAATTAAAAACGAAAGAAAACAGACTACAGACTGCTCTCTGCTTATGTAATCCTTATGAAATGTGCATTTCTCTCTGGTGCGTTCACTACTGCGAAGTATATATAATATAGCCTATATAAAAAGTGTTAGCCCACAGATACATTTATGAGGGTTTATTTAATTTATTGCAATCAACAAATGATAACAATTAGTAAAAGCCACAGTTAAAGCTTTGCAAGGTGCAATTTATACGACGAGTTTAAGTTTGCTGTACTTTTAGGCCTACACGAAGTGAATGCCAGCAATCATTCAGTCAGTGACGAATTAATAAAAACATTATAAACTTAACGAAACAATACACAATTGTAGTTTAAGTTCGCGCTGAAACTATATTTAAATTTTTTTAAATAAACGAGGAGCGTGAACTAGAACGAGCAGTTCCACGCGCATGCCCGGGAAACTCATGAATATTAATGTAGGCTCCGCCCACTGCCTCTACAGATGCACAAGTCAGTTTTGCACCACATTTCACGGTGCACTTGGTGCAAAAGGGAGAGCGCGCGAAACTTGTCACTTGAAAGCGAAAAACAGTGTTTGAGATTCGTCGCTGCAGATTCAAGCAGCTGTAGTTATGTACTTGTGTTTGTGCTAGAAAAATATACAAGACATTTGTGAGAAAATATTCTACAAGTGTGCAACTCTCATTGGATAAATTCACATACTGATTTGCAGATGAGCAAAATTTCTCTGTGACTTCACATGTTTTGATGCGGGTGTTTAAATGCGTTTTGCACCATATTCACTGCAGCAACTGTAGCAAAAATGTGAGCGTACGAGTTTCTTAATTTGTGATTTGTAGAATAGGATTTGTGCACCTGCAATGAAGAATTTGAGAAGGTGTAACCGTTGTGTTGTTTGTGGAAGATTAAAAAAAAGTCTACAAGTTTGCAACTCTTAAAACATTTCTCTCTGTGACTTCAAATTTACTGATACACATGTGTGGCTATTCTCTACAACTACAAATTTCACTGTCACAGGCGTTCAGTAGTTTTGCACCAAAAATATCTCCATACGTAATGCGTAATGCAGTTAGCCGGTTAGCAGGTGTCCTACACAATATAAAAACTCAAAACTACGTATTTTGAACACCCGGTAGAAAATATATACACCATTAATTTTTCATACTTACAGGTTGTGATTCTGAGGTGTAAGCTGGCCACAAAAAAAACTGTTTTAATTATTCTGATTTCTTTTGATTATTTTAATTTCTTCTATGTAAAGCACTTTGAATTACCATTGTGTATGAAATGTGCTATATAAATAAACCTGCCTTGCCTTGCCTAATAATCCTTTAGGTGAGTGTATATCTCTGGCTGTAATATGAATATACTAATATCTCTGGCTGTTTTTTTCTGATTATCTCCTGATGTGACGTGACAGCAGTAATGTATTATACAATCAGGGTATCTCCCGAGCATTTGTTTTTTAATTTAATATTGAAATCAGACAAATTTGAAAATTGCGCTTTTTGTGTTTCACAATAAAAAACACATGAAAAACAAGTTATAGACCTGATTTAAGAAAAAAAAAACAAAAAAAAAAACAGATGATCGGAAGATACCCTTATTCTAATAATCATGTAACTGTCCGTGTGTTTTTTTGCAGGACTCTCAGTATTTAGACGTCAGTCCAGTTTCCTCAGGATCAGCTGATGGTGAACAAGGAGCCGCTACAGAGACTGAAGACACAGACATACACAGCGATCACACTAACATGTGTGTGTGACTTCACACCAGTTTCTTGTTTTTTAATTTCAATTTTAAATTTGCTAAATATTGATTACAATGTAGTGTATCACACACTATGCAATGCATGTGAGTAGCCTAATACAAAGTGACAAAACTAAAACCCTCCCCTTTTAATCAACAAGAAATGCAGATACAGTTTTGTGTATTATGACTGGAGATTGTAATTAATTCATCAATATAATATCTTCAGTATAATCTTAGGGAAATATTTTACAAGTTTACTTTGAAAAACAGATATGTGTTATCAGATGTGTTAATGCCAGCAGAGTATTCATAAATATTATACAGATACAATTTACTGAACATTTTTGTAAAATATTTTTCATATGAAAACATTTGTATATGATGATTTTTACATTTCCAAATTGTCACATTCTTTTACTCTTTTCTTGTTTTTCCTCCTGCATCTGAACAGTTAATTACTAATTGCAAAGTTGAATCATATTTCTCTTGATCTAAAGACAAATACAAATCAGGGATGAGTGTCACTCCTGCTTAATTCCACAATTTATTAAGCCCACATAAGGAAAGTTACAAGAGAACATCAGGAGGACTGAAATTACTTTTTACTGAAATAGTGTAGTCGATTTTTTATTTTATTTTAACCTATGGCCATGAAAAGATACAGTGTCATGTAAAAAGTGTTAAAAGCTAAACAATTTGTTATTATTCTATTGTTGCGGGCCAAAAGTTTAATGGAAATGAATATGTATTAGGCTACTTTATGTATTAAAGTTCAATAACATGGTTGCAAGGTTGTGAATGTAATGGCGCAATGGATAAGACACATGCCTTTGGTGTGAGAGACCCGGGTTTGAATCCACTGTGAGACACCATTGTGTCCCTGAGGAAGACACTTAACCCCTAGTTGCTCCAGAGGCGTGCGACCTCTGACATATGTAGCAATTGTAAGTCGCTTTGGATAAAAGCGTCAGCTAAATGAATAAATGTAAATTCAGGCCGTGGATCGTGTTGAGTCTCGTGTGTGTGTTATGTGTGCACGAGCATTGTGTTGCTGGCTGCAGTTCACTAACAGCCCCCTGATGTCGTTAATAACTGCTTTATGAATTATACATAACAGCCCACTTCCAGAAATCCAAACAAATAATGAGACGAGAAAAGATGGTAAAAATTTAAGCTGTAATTCAGGTTCATTCATCATACAGTGGACACTCAAGTTAAACACGGTGCATTGTGGGATACAGTACCCAGCACAACGTGCTCAGTTGTTGTATCCTGCAGATTTTGGCAAAAGTAGTAGATAATTTGGGTATACATACTGTAATAAATCACATACTGTGCACAATACGCAGACTATTCACGGTTCTGATGAATGTCAGTCAACATGTTTCAGTGTAGCTGTGCTAGTTTGTCTCGGTACAACAAAAAACATCTAATAATAAATACAACAACAACAAAAATCACCATACAAAAAAAGTACAAAACATTTACAACACAATACTTCATTAGAAAACAAATCAGTACTTGATTACAAGTCACAATCATGAGGTGCTCAGCGCACGACACTCGAACATCACACTGAACTGATACTGTGGAGACTCTGAGATGTGCCGCAAAAACACACAAACACAATTACAATCACCACAGATATCCATCGATCCGTCGACCCAGCCTCAGTTTGGGTCGCGCTGTAGACTGTAGCTTATGACATGAGTGTTTTCTGAAGACCTTCCAGTGTTCGGGTCAGGCCTTCTCCGTTCCTACAGCCCAGGTCACGGATGCGCTCGCTCTGAGAGCCTGAAGCCTTCGGTCCCGGGCCGGCTCTGCTGCCGGTGTGGTCCCGGTGCTCTCAGTCCACGGGGAACTCGGTCTCCAGGGCCGTCTCGGGATGGGTGTGTGTGTGTGTGTCCTTCAGGAGCCGCAGGGACACACAGCTGAGCCAGCTTCTGCTGGTGGGCATCTCTCCTACAAGCTCCCAGCTGTCCGAGTCCTCGCAGTACCGCTCGATAGTGTCGTGATACCTGTGTGTGTGTGTGTGTGTGTGGTGAGTGGGGGGGTTAGAAGATCTGTCAAAATGGCTGAAAAGCTAAATTCAAATTTCTTTCTTAAATATTAGTAAAATTCAAATTGTACTCGAATTCTAAAGGCAATATTTAACAGGGAAAAAGGACTGTATTGTCTCCTATGTCCACAATAGGGAAATATAAACAAAACCAAAGTAACATTGGAAATTAAATGACATTCACTTCACAAGTGCATTCGTTTTTGAAACAATTGTTCTTAAAGTTACATAAAATATATTTCCTGTAATTTCCTTAAATGTGCATGCAAGGAAAAATAAGGTTACAATAGTGCATAAATACTTTATCAAATGCTTTATTTTATCAAATACTTTATCTTTAATAAAGTCTGCATTTTTTTTTTTTTTTTTTTTTGCGCACAAAAAGTATTCTCATCGCTTCATAACATTAGGGATGAACCACTGGAGTCACATGGACTACTTTACCAATGTCTTTACTACCTTTCTGGGCCTTAAAACTGGCGATTACATTGCAGTCTATGGAGGGTCAGAAACCTCAGATTTCATCAAAAATATCTTCGTTTGAGTCCCGAAGATGAACGAAGGTCTTACTGGTTTGGAACGAGTAATTAATGACAGAAATTTCATTTTTTGGCTGAACTAACCCTTTAAGTACCTGGACAACTGAACGGATCTCTGTTTCACGCTCAATATGAAAAATAAATCTGTAATGGGAAAACGGCCCCGGCGCAAAGTCGACCTGAAGGAGTGGGGTTTCTTTTAAAAACTATTTTCAGTCGCATGTCTTCACCTTTCAAATCGAATGAAATAAAAATAAATAAATAAATTTCACACAAATGTGGTGGTATATTTCTTAAATTTCACAGGACTGTAGTGTAGTATCATCTCTCACCTGTCCCATCCCTCCTCTCCTCCCAACACGTAAATCTTCCCGTCCACCACGGCCACGCCGGGCCGGTAGCGCCGCTCCTTCATGGGCGCACACATGGTCCACTGGTTGGTCTTGGGGTCGTAGCACTCGACCTTATCTGTGTTCTCGGTGGACGCGTGCCAGCCGCCTACAGAGGAACATCTGTGAGACACACTGCAAAACATGCTTTTCTTACTGAGTGCTTTTGTCTTGTTTCCAGTCCAAATATATAAGAATTCTTAAATCAAGATGCATTTACTAGATGAGTGAAATGACATAAGATATTATGTTCTGTTTTACAGGGGAATTAATCAAAATAAAGAGAGTTGGTGCTTAAAACAAGCTAAATTATCTGCCAATGGGGTGAGAAAAATAAACTTAATTCAAACAGAAACAAGACTATTTTTCTCACCCCACTGGCACATAATTTAGCTTGTTTTAAGCAAAAATTCACTTGAGTGAAATAATTCCCCCGTAAAACAAGACATAATATCTTATGTCATTTTACTACTTGAGTAAATGCATCTTGATTCAAGAAATGCTTGATATTTGGACTGTAAGAAAAGTATTTTTTTGCAGTGTACAGTAGGGGTGTTGAAATTAGCATTAGCATACAATGGCAGAGAGACGCGAGTGCGAGTAACTAAAAATGCTCCAGCTACTTTAAAAGCCTACATCTGGGCACATTTCGGCTTTTATGAACAACCTGGTGAGCACGACCTGGAGAAGACGCGCGGTGTGTGTAAATCGTGTCACACACAAATAAAATATGCAGGGGGTAATACCACTAACTTGATAAACCACGTCAGCCGTTTTCACCCTGAGCTGTGAACGCCTGGCAGAGTCTGACCGCTTGTATTTACTGACAAAATTGTATACATGTGTAGTAAAATTGAAAATTGAGGATGCAGTGCATCGTGATGCATCGAGATATCGATTTGAACTGAATCGATGACATGATAATCATAATCGAACCGCGAGACCAGTGTAGGTTCACACCCCTAGTGTACGGGACGAAACTCGTGACACTGACGGATGGTAACTCGAGGTCTCCATATTCACCGATGACGTAGATCTTCCCCTTCAGGATGCAGGCCGCCGACCCCGAGCGGGCGATCTGCATGGGCGCCACCTCGGCCCACACACAGCTTTTAGGGTTGTACACTTGAGCCAAGTCTGTGCCGTCACCATCTTCTAAAACAGCTCCTCCTGTGGGATTTCACAAGAGAAACGTCATCATTAGGGCTGTCACGATACACTCACATCACGATACGATACATATCACGATACGATATCATTGCGATACTCAAGACTTGATACTCAAACTGTTGATTAAAATGCTAATTTTGGTAATACATTGTGTGTGTAAATGAACAGGCTTGGACTTGGTGCTGGAAACCCAAAGCACAGGACAATAGAGACACCAGAATAACAATATTCATGATTCTGAAACTGAAAACAGAATTATTTTAGATGAATATGCTTGCACTCTTTCACTGACTAGATATATTTAAAATAATGTGGGCCAGTTTTACTGGTAACACACATTTGGCATTATCAGGACCCACAAATATTCCCCCATTGCATTATTATACATTATATTCAGCATTATATATAGTAGTTTAATGTAGCACTGACACCGAAACTCTGAAAACTTGCCGACTAGCATGAATTAGTAGTTGTGCAAACCGTGGCATAAGGTCATAAACGGCTTGAGTTATGTAGACAGCATTTTAGTATTAGTTATTCTGGCCTTCACAAATAATAGCATCTGTTTACTCTCCTCCACATCATCCAAGATGTTCATGTCTTTCTTTCTTCAGCCGAAAAGATATTGAGGTTTTTGAGGGAAACATTCCAGGATTTTTCTCCATATAGTGACTTCAACGGGTTAAAGGTCCAAATGTGAGTTTCAGCTTCAAAGTCTCTACAGGATCTACAGGTTTGTCTAGATAAGACTCTTATTCCTCGGCTGGGATCCTGTCGAGACTTTGAAGCTGCACTGAAACTCCACTGAAACCCCATTGAAGTCACTATATGGAGAAAAATCCTGGAGTTAATTTCTTTTCGACTGAAGAAAGAAAGACACGAACATCTCGGATGACGTGGAGGTGAGTGAATCATCAGGGAATTTTAATTAAGAATTGAACTACTCCTTTAACCTCACATTCTTCACACACTTCTGAAATGTTTGATTGGCAGTGATGCCTTTTAGACATGTATTGTCTATTTTGACATTATTTCAGTCCACATGTGTTTCACTCAGGAATCAGTGCCTAGAGCTTGTGTTGGAGGAAACCTGCTACCTGTCACATAGAGTAACCCATCCAGCGCCACCACAGCCGGACTGGTGACCGCCATCTTCACCGACTCCATGAACTGCCATGTGTTTGTGTGAGGATTATAACACTCAACCGAGTCCAGGCGAGAACGGCCCTCCCAGCCGCCCACAGCAAACACATACCCGTCCAGCATCACCAGCCCTGGAGAACAACACAGGGTTATTTCAGCTCTCAAACAAGAGGGTCTGGTTTATTTACAAACAATGGTAAGAAACAGGGCAGGGTGTAATATATATAAAGGTTTAATGGTCCTGAAAAAAAGTGTCACACTTGTGCTCATCGTGGACAAAAATGATTGCATTGGAAATGAATGGAGACGCATTTCATCTAGTGGAAGCGTCTGGTACTGCAGCCAAACAAAATCTGACCAAAAGCTCGTTTTTTTGAGAAATCAGGCTCAAATTTGGAACAAAACTTGTTTAGATTTATGGCTTTGATTTTCTTGCCATTTTAAAGTAAAACGTGTTTTTGAAAATATAGATTTCATATAAAAATTGAAAATAGTATTTTTGCAAACCTATTTTTCATAACAATAAACGTAAAAATCTGTACCTTTTTTTAAGTTCGATTTTTTTGCCTTTTTTCACTTCAGCAATAATCTGCCAAGTGTGGTCTTTGAAAAGAGATCAAACTGAAGTCTGTGCTCTAAAGCATTCAAGATTTACAACAGTTCAAGTTGGATATTTAATTTTCAGGTCTATGCTCAAAAAGTGAATAAATGGAATTTAAATACAACGTAAATATAATGTAGTACCATAAAATTTCCTAAAAATACAAAATATTAAATAAAAAAACATTATCAAACTAAAATATTGTACAATCCTTTCATTGAAATAATAGTAAAAAAATTAAATTTAAATTTAAAAAACGCCACACAAAAAGCACCAGATTAAACATGTGAAACTTTGACTCATTGTAAACCTCAGTGTCATTGCACTGCACGTTCAGGACTTTTGGAGCTGAAGGGAACGCAGCATGAGCTGCTCTTTTGCATAAGTTTGTGCAGATTCGGTGTGTGTTACCCAGTTCTGATCGAGCCACGTTCATGGGTGCCATCTCTAACCAGGAGTCAAAGCACGGGTCATAGCGCCACATCTCTCGACTGGCAGAGCCGTCTGGAAACTCACCGCCAGCCAGATACAGCATGGAGCCTGGAAACACACACACACACAGTCACGCGCACACACACACGCACAATATGTTGCCAAACATATAACATGCTAGAAACATAATCACTGCAATAATGATCCAATCATAGATTCTTAAGCATTTGCCCGTTTCAATTTCTTTGGCCGGGCCGTGTATAATCACACTGCATTACAAATGACATAATGATGCCTTTGTAGAGCATTTGTAAGGAAAAACTGGCGTGCGAGAACACACACACTACAAGAGTAACACATCAAGCAAAGCTCACCTTTCTCACAGCGCAGATCCTGTGCAACGAAGCCCGCAAGTGTCCTTGGAATTCAACTCAACCTTTCCAAACTTTATGAAAGACTGTTTTATATAAGCGTGTTTCTAAAGCACACTCAGTGTTAAAGGGATAATTCACCCGAAAATGAGCCCTCCACACGGCTCTGGCGGGTTAATAAAGGCCTTCTGAAGCGAAGCCATGCGTTTGTGTAAGAACAATATTCATATTCAAAACTTTACAAACTGTAAACTTCCGCTAACTATCGTACGCGCGCTCACGAGAGACTGGCGTTTTGTTTTGCTCGATCCTCTGCGCTTCCGCGTTCATCTCCGGGACTTATGGTACGTCATACGCTGGAACGCCAGTCTCTCATGGACGAGCGTACGACAGTTAGCTGTTAAATATGAATATTTTTCTTACACAAACTCATCTCTTCGCTTCAGAAGGCCTTTATTAACCCCCGCAGAGCCTGTGGAGTACTTTAATGATGGAGAGATGCACTTTTATGATGGATAGATGCACTTTTATGATGGATAGATGCACTTTTATGATGGAGATATGCACTTTTATGATGGATAGATGCACTTTTATGATGGATAGATGCACTTTTATGATGGATAGATGCACTTTTATGATGGATAGATGCACTTTTATGATGGATAAATGCACTTTTATGATGGATAGATGCACTTTTATGATGGATAAATGCACTTTTATGATGGATAGATGCACTATTATGATGGATAGATGCACTATTATGGACTTCAAAACAGAAACAGCCATGCACTGCCATTATAAAGCTTGGAAGAGCCAGGACATGTTTTAATATAACACTAATTGTATTCGTCTGAAAGAAGAGTGTCATATACACCTAGAACGACCTAAGGGCGAGTAAATCATGGGCTAATTTTCATTTTTGGGTGAACTATCCCTTTAACATCGCGCATCTGCAGTTAAAAGCGAAGCTCAGCATCGACCCAGTATGGCTGTAGAGAGATCCTGATGCCCGATCGTTCTCCCACTGCGACTCACCAGAGACGACGAGGCCGTGTTTGCTGACGGCGAAGGGCAGGCAGGCCAGACTCTTCCACTGGCTGGTGAGCGGGTCGAAGCTCTCCACGCTGCGCAGAACAACCTTATCATCCTCTCCTCCGACTGTCACAATCACCTCAGCTGTGCCTGACACACACACACACACACACAATCAGTGTAATACACACATGACGACAGGTACATCGAGTTACCCCTCCCATTTCTGCTAGCTTTATATCTTATCCCGTGCGAATAGGCCTTTAATATTACAGATGTCCTGTGGTAAATCACATTACTCCATCTACCCCTGTGAAGTTAATCCCGTCCGAATAGGGCTGAAGACAGTGTGTGTTCACCTGTAGCGCGCCGGGGCCGGGCCCGGGGCCCGTACAGCTCTCCTCTGCGGTCCTGCAGGAGCAGATAGTCCTTGGCTTCAGAGATCAGCTTCTGGCACTTCAGCGACTCCTTCACGACATCCAGAGTCTCCACCACGTCATGAATGTAGTACGGGCTGATGAGCGGCAGACGGATGTGCTCGAGAACCTGCCAAACACACGAGGTCAGTGATGAACCTGAGAAACACACACTCACAATCACACGAGTTCAGTGATGAACCTGAGAAACACACACTCACAATCACACGAGTTCAGTGATGAACCTGAGAAACACACGAGTTCAGTGATGAACCTGAGAAACGCACACACACACACTCACAATCACACGAGTTCAGTGATGAACCTGAGAAACACACACTCACAATCACACGAGTTCAGTGATGAACCTGAGAAACACACGAGATCAGTGATGAACCTGAGAAACGCACACACACACACTCACAATCACACGAGATCAGTGATGAACCTGAGAAACACACACTCACAATCACACGAGTTCAGTGATGAACCTGAGAAACACACATTCACAATCACACGAGTTCAGTGATGAACCTGAGAAACGCACACACACACACTCACACGAGTTCAGTGATGAACCTGAGAAACACACGAGATCAGTGATGAACCTGAGAAACGCACACACACACACTCACAATCACACGAGTTCAGTGATGAACCTGAGAAACACACACTCACAATCACACGAGTTCAGTGATGAACCTGAGAAACACACACTCACAATCACACGAGTTCAGTGATGAACCTGAGAAACACACACTCACAATCACACGAGTTCAGTGATGAACCTGAGAAACACACACTCACAATCACACGAGTTCAGTGATGAACCTGAGAAACACACACTCACAATCACACGAGTTCAGTGATGAACCTGAGAAACACACGAGTTCAGTGATGAACCTGAGAAACGCACACACACACACACACTCACACGAGTTCAGTGATGAACCTGAGAAACACACGAGATCAGTGATGAACCTGAGAAACGCACACACACACACTCACAATCACACGAGTTCAGTGATGAACCTGAGAAAAACACACTCACAATCACACGAGTTCAGTGATGAACCTGAGAAACGCACACACACACACACTCACAATCACACGAGATCAGTGATGAACCTGAGAAACACACACTCACAATCACACGAGTTCAGTGATGAACCTGAGAAACACACACTCACAATCACACGAGTTCAGTGATGAACCTGAGAAACACACGAGTTCAGTGATGAACCTGAGAAACGCACACACACACACACACTCACACGAGTTCAGTGATGAAACTGAGAAACACACGAGATCAGTGATGAACGTAGCTTGGTCTTTTAATATCACTGTCTTAGTACAGTAAGCCACATTAAGCGTTTTCTTATAATGGTTTTCTATGGGAAGAAAATGCTTAACGTGTAATTAAACGCGTTGCGTTCATATTTTGATTCATCTTATTTTTTATACATAGTATGGTTTATTAATATGATGTGTACTGAGTTTGGTCTTTTAATATCACTGTCTTAGTACAGTAAGCCACGTTAAGCGTTTTCTTATAACGTTTCTATGGGAAGAAAATGCTTAACGTGTAATTAAACGCGTTGCGTTCATATTTTGATTCATCTTATTTTTTATACATAGTATGGTTTATTAATATGATGTGTACTGAGTTTGGTCTTTTAATACCACTGTCTTAGTACAGTAAGCCACGTTAAGCGTTTTCTTATAACGGTTTTCTATGGGAAGAAAATGCTTAACGTGTAATTAAACGCGTTGCGTTCATATTTTGGACTCATCTTATTTTTTTATACATAGTATGGTTTATTAATATGATGTGTACTGAGTTTGGTCTTTTAATATCACTGTCTTAGTACAGTAAGCCACGTTAAGCGTTTTCTTATAACGGTTTTCTATGGGAAGAAAATGCTTAACGTGTAATTAAACGGGTTGCGTTCATATTTTGGACTCATCTTATTTTTTTACACATAGTATGGTTTATTAATATGATGTGTACTGAGTTTGGTCTTTTAATATCACTGTCTTAGTACAGTAAGCCACGTTAAGCGTTTTTCACGTTAAGCGTTTTAGAATGTCCCAGCGGCTGCTCGCTGGCCAAACACAGGCTCATCAATGACACTAGCAGCATTAGCCCGCAACACTGCAATGGGACGCTTGTGGTGACCCTAAAAAGCGCGTATGTGTTTAAAACACGA
Source organism: Gila orcuttii (assembly GCA_026230005.1). Lineage (NCBI taxonomy): Eukaryota > Metazoa > Chordata > Actinopteri > Cypriniformes > Leuciscidae > Gila > Gila orcuttii. The sequence continues at coordinate 127,144 of JAPDVR010000043.1, read as the reverse complement.
CATTTAAACAGCGGGGAGCAAGCCGTGCAGTGTGAGAGGAGGAGGACTCACGGAGAGAGGAGCAAAACCTCTGAATCCCGTCATGACTCTGTTCTCTCCTTCAGCCGCGGGGAAATACTGCTAATGCTATGACCGAGCCGAAGACCAACCCCCTGCGCCGCAGCCACACGCCATATGTGTATAGGGCTTAATCTCGGGACCATATTATTTTTCAAGTAGACCTTGCTGCAGCCTGCAGATAGGGGCGGGACTGCACCTGGGGCGGGGCTGCATAACGCGTCTCATTGGTTAGTGGCAAAGTGATGACGTCGACCGACCCGAAGACCAACCCACTGCGCCGCAGCCACACGCTATATGTGATGGGGCTTAATCTCGGGACATATTATTTTTCAAGTAGACCTTGCTGCAGCCTGCAGATAGGGGCGGGACTGCACCTGGGGCGGGGCTGCATAACGCGTCTCATTGGTTAGTGGCAAAGTGATGACGTCGACCGACCCGAAGACCAACCCACTGCGCTGCAGCAACACGCCATATTTGATGGGGCTTAATCTCGGGACATATTATTTTTCAAAACTCTAAAGTAATAATGAAAGCAGCAAAAAGGAGTAGAGCGCATATCCATAGTTTTAACTATGTCTGATCTAAGGTAAACTTATAAGGAATTACAGAGTATATATTGTGTAATAGCTGTGTAGTATTTTTAAAAGTTTTTCACATTCTGTTGCACTTCACTGTGTAAATTACAAAATTACTGTAAACATTAATGCACCTTATATATTTCTTATTTTAATCATTCCTCTGTAATAGTTCTTGATTATTTTTGTGCATTATATAGGTTATTATAAAACATTTATGCCAATAAAGTAGTTTGAAGTTAAACCAATTACATAAAGTACATTGTCAATCTCTACATCCCATAGTATGCATGCAAACTCAAAAAACCAAACTCATACCAGTGATAACTTTTATTTCAAAACAATAATAATTGTGTAAAGAGATATGCACACATACAGATAATCACGGACACACACACACACGTACATGGACACACACACACGTACGTGCACACACACACACACACACACGTACGCGCACACACACGTATGTGCACACACACACACACACACTTACGTGCACACATACGTACATGCACACACACGTACACGTATAATGTTACGCAAATTATGAAGAGACAAAGTGAAAGAGATTATAAAGAGACTCAACACAAGACAGAGAGAGGTACAATGCGAAAATTTCATTCATAAATGTTGTGGATCCGTATGCGCTAACGAAGGAAGCACTGAGCACTGATTATGCAGCTTTGCCTCAGATACAGTATTTTCATGTGTACCATTATCTGGTATTGGCTAGAAGTTTTTACACATGTGAGCAATTCCGAGCCTGGAAATCACTGGAGGCGTACAATCAGTTTGCCGAGGGTTGGGTTGGTGACGTTTGCTCAAGTGCAATCAATGGAAAAGTAGTCAATCATCATAGTGAAGGTATAGCATGATGCTAGACTATCTGTCCATTAAAAAGCCATAGCCTGCACAACTTAATTCCTATGTTCCCCTTAAAACAGTCACCGGTGCTTTATGTAATATGCATTTACTTATTTGTACACTGAAGAATAGGGGTGGAACGGTACGTGTATTCGTATTGAACCGAAACGGTACGGGCGTCATGGTTTGGTGCATGAACATAAAAATAAATAAAACTCGCGTGCAAATTAATTATTGTAATGCAGACCTACTTTATACACGGGTTCTTTATGGACATAATCTGAGATTGCAATGCTGGAATGTGTGTGTTTGAGAGAGTGAGTGAGTGAGAGAGAGAGAGGCGCGTGTGCGATCGAACTGTGGAAACAATGTTGTTTTTGTATGTTTTTAATACCTCGTCATTTTGTTCATACAGGACATCATTCAAACTGTAAAGTGTTAACTTATATTTGTGTACACTCGCAATAAAACACAACATTGTGCTTTTGTCAAACTGTAAACTACAAATTCTTGCGTGTTTTGAGGGAGTTTCTTTCCTGTTTATCCTCGCCAGCCATAACCTCCGTCGCCGTTCTGACAAAAGCTTAGTCTTCTCACATTCATGACGGGTATACTGTAAAATCCAAATTTAACTGAACCTCCGGCACGATTTGAACATCCATTGACCCAGCTGGAGATGACCATTTTCACTTTTTATCACGAAACTCGTTTCACTTCGTTTAACTCGTTTCAGCTTCTTCTAATGTTCTGCCCACAGCAATGGCACCGGGTCGGCAAATTCCTGTATGTTGTGACGTCATGTAGGAACTATGTATAGGGTCTGTGTGTTCATTTGATATATATGTACTGCCCCTTTAAGAGTTACGTGAAACTATAAAGTTTGATTGGGATGTACATGCTAAAAACTTGTCTTTGCCCAGCATGTTTGTCCATTTATTGGTGATTGGTTATTGTTTTACTTATTCCCGCCTCTGTGACGATAAGGGAACTTCTGATTGGAGAGAGTTCATAAAAAGTAAAAAGAAGTTCATAAAAAGAAGTTAATAAAACTCAAACAAAAGAAGAAAGATCATTGCTTGATCGACTTCACAAGTTTTCGGATTGGACAAGAGTGGTGAAAGCTATTGCAACACTTCAGAGATGTTCCAAGGAAGTCAAAGGTCTAAGTTCAAGGGTTAATGAAGCCACCAGTATTGAAGAAAGACAGGATGCAGAGCTTACCATTATCAAAATGGTTCAACAATCAGCCTTTTGTGATGAGATCCAGAGACTCCGACAACAGAAGGAGAACAACAACAGCACAAACAAACTGCATCGCCTGAATCCCTTCTTAGATGAGTATGGTATCCTCAGGGTGGGCGGTCGCTACATGCTGCATTACACCCAAATGTGAAACACCCAGCAATTCTCCCACGACATAGTCATATATCAACCTTACTCATCAGACATTATCTTGGGCAAGTGTATCACCAAGGGAGAGGAATGACTATAAATGAACTGCGATCAAACGGTTTCTGGATTTTGGGATGTAGCAAAGCAGTGTCTTCATATATCTACAAATGCACTAGGTGCAAGAAACTGAGAAGATGCACCGAAGAGCAAAGGATGGTGAAACTTCCTCTGGAACGTATGGAGACAACCCCTCCTTTCACATACTGTGGGATGGACTGTTTCGGTCCTTTCTACGTCAAAGAAGGAAGTAAGGAGTTGAAGCGCTATGGGCTTCTACTTACATGTATGTGTTCCAGGGCAGTCCATGTAGAAATGTAGAAAAGTTTTAAAAGCTTGAAGTTTGAAGGTTTTCAGTTTGAATATCAAAGTAGTTTTAAAGCTGAAAGTTTTGAAGGCAATACAGTTTATCAGACACAGACAGACGGATAGACATGACAGACAGGTAGAGATAGATAGGCAGACAGAGATAGAAGGATAGATAGATTAGGATAGAAAATGATTTTTGATGTGGTAATACATCAGCTGTGGCATGCTGGTGTACTGGCAGAATGGGCACTTACTAATGCAGTCTTTTAAATACTGCTCACACTCCCTCTTGCTTAACACAGTTGTGTGCATTTTTGCGGGGGGGGGAATGGCTCTTAAAAGAGCCTTTGAGTTATAAAGTAAACAACAACAAAAAATAGGTGAGAGAGATGGAGGACTAGAGTAAGAGTTAGAGAATAATTAACACAGCAAAACAAAAATGGTAACACTTTACAGTAAGGTTCATTAGTTAACATTAGTTAAATACCTTAGTTAACATGAACTAAGAATGAACAATACTTTTACAGCATTTATTAATCTTAGTTAATATTAACTTCAACATTTACTAATACATTATTAAAATCAAAGGTTGTATTTGTTAACATTAGTTAATGCACTGTGAACTAACATGAACAAATAACAAACAGCTGGATTTTTATTAACTTTCATTAACAAAGATTAATAAATACTGTAACAAATGTATTACTCATTGTTAGTTCATATTAGTTAATGCATTAAATAATGTTAACTAATGAACCTTATTGTAAAGTGTTACCACAAAAATAATATAAAATAAAATAGCAAAAGTGGTACCCAGGGAATATAAATGGGGATCACAATGCCAAGGATCTGCAAAGAGAAGGAAGTATAGAGCATCAGAATTAGCATAAAATGTTTTATTATTTTATTACTCTAGTGCAGGGGTGTCCAAAGTCGCTCCTGGAGGGCCACTGTCCTGCAGAGTTTAGCTCCGGCTTGACTCCACACACCTGCCTCCACACACACCTGCCTCCACACACACTCCTGCCTCCACACACACCTGCCTCCACACACACACACCTGCCTCCACACACACACCTGCCTCCACACACACACCTGCCTCCACACACACCTGCCTCCACACACACACCTGCCTCCACACACACACCTGCCTCCACACACACACCTGCCTCCACACACACACCTGCCTCCACACACACCTGCCTCCACACACACACCTGCCTCCACACACACACCTGCCTCCACACACACACCTGCCTCCACACACACCTGCCTCCACACACACACCTGCCTCCACACACACACCTGCCTCCACACACACACCTGCCTCCACACACACACCTGCCTCCACACACACACACCTGCCTCCACACACACACACCTGCCTCCACACACACACACCTGCCTCCACACACACACACCTGCCTCCACACACACACCTGCCTGGAAGCTTCTAGTATGTCTAGTAAGACCTTGATTGGCTGGTTCAAGTGTGTTTAACTGGGGTTGGAGCTAAACTCTTCAGGACAGTGGCCCTCCAGCAGAAGGATTGGACGGTGCATATACTGTATAGCAGCATAAGTATAAGTAACAGTGTGCAATATATAAAACAAGCCCTACTTTCCAAGGAGTTTTGTTGAATTTGTATTACTATTGAATGTAGTTTCATGTTCAAATAAATAAATGTATACTTATTAATAACAATAATGTCAAAATAGTTTACATTTAATCAATTTATTCATTGAAAAAAAAGTCCTACAATATAACTTTGTATATTGTTACTATTAACTCTTAAATCCTATTTTCCTGGTTCAGTTTTGCCACTGCATTTTTTTAAGGGCCTTGTTTTAACACTATATCCTAATCTAAACACACACACACACACACACACACACCTACGATGCTTTTGGGAAACGCTGCCCTAGTTATTAGTGCGATACGGTGAGTAAAGTTACACAATCTTATTTTTACATCACTTCATTTTATCATCACACTAAACGCCACTTCAGAATTAAAAATTGTAAATAAAATGAGAGAAAAGAAGAGTAGCTCACCTGTACTCACCATGCAGAGATGAACAGCGGAAATGAAAACATGCTAGAATCGATGTCATGAGTTCACGTCAGTAACCAATGAGAAGAGATGTTGGCGGGTAGAGGAGTAGGAGGTCTCTGCGGAACAAAAGTGGGCGTTTCTAAATTTGTGGGTGTTTTCACACTGGTGGGTGTTTATAAATTATGCAATGAAAATGATGTCCTTCTCCCGACCCCACCCCTAAGACCTACCCACACTATGACGTGGGCAAATCAGGTAACGCGGTTGAAAACGCCCCTCTGTTTATGGCCTCGCCCCCTGATTTGGTAACTCCTATTACCGTCTGCAGAGACCTCTATTTGGGGTAGAGACGTGCAGCCCCACCTCGATCGACGTCATCACTTTGCCACTAACCAATGAGAAGCATTGTGGGCAGCCCCGCCCAAATCTGCAGGCTGCAGCCAGGTGCTTCATTATTTTCGGGACGTTATTATTACCGGGAAGTTCTGACAATCTGAATAAAACGACTTTCTGAAACTGAGTTTTAGTTGTATCATGTATGTAAAATAATGTATGTGAGCACCTGCTACATCTAGATATTCCTTTAAAATATTTTTCTTTTTGTTTTTGTAAATCAGCTCAATCTTGGTTTGCTTTTGTCTAAATATTTTATAACATTAGTATACATTTTAAATAATTTAATATATATATATTTTCATTTTCAAATTCATTTTTTCCACCCAGAATATTTATTCATATATATATATATATATGGGTGTTTCTGCAACTACGGGCACTTTTGACTATCCCAATTTAAAAAAAAAAAAATCAACCTCTATGAATTTCAATTTTAACCATCACAGTCTGTAATACATATAAAAATGTACACAAAATAGAATGTAGTCGTTAAGATTTTAATCTGGAACATGTTTATTTTTTATGTTTTTTATGTCAATTGTTTGCATACACATAATAAAGAGAGGAAAGTTTCCAGCGGCTGCTCGCTGGCCAAACACCGGCTCATCAATGACACTAGCAGCATTAGCCCGCAACACTGCAATGGGACGCTTGTGGTGACCCTAAAAAGCGCGTATGTGTTTAAAACACGACATTTAAACAGCGGGGAGCAAGCCGTGCAGTGTGAGAGGAGGACGACTCACGGAGAGATGAGCGAAACCTCTGAATCCCGTCATGATCATGACGGGATTACTCTGTTCTCTCCTTCAGCCGCGGGGAAATACTGCTAATGCTATGACCGAGCCGAAGACCAACCCACTAAGCCGAAGACCAACCCCCTGCGCCGCAGCCACACGCCATATGTGATGGGGCTTAATCTCGGGACCATATTATTTTTCAAGTAGACCTTGCTGCAGCCTGCAGATCGGGGCGGGACTGCACCTGGGGCGGGGCTGCATAACGCGTCTCATTGGTTAGTGGCAAAGTGATGACGTCGACCGACCCGAAGACCAACCCACTGCGCCCCAGCCACACGCTATATGTGATGGGGCTTAATCTCGGGACATATTATTTTTCAAGTAGACCTTGCTGCAGCCTGCAGATCGGGTCGGGACTGCACCTGGGGCGGGGCTGCATAACGCGTCTCATTGGTTAGTGGCAAAGTGATGACGTCGACCGACCCGAAGACCAACCCACTGCGCTGCAGCCACACGCCATATTTGATGGGGCTTAATCTCGGGACATATTATTTTTTAAAACTCCAAAGTAATAATGAAAGCAGCAAAAAGGAGTAGAGCGCATATCCATAGTTTTAACTATGTCTGATCTAAGGTAAACTTATAAGGAATTACAGAGTATATATTGTGTAATAGCTGTGTAGTATTTTTAAAAGTTTTTCACATTCTGTTGCACTTCACTGTGTAAATTACAAAATTACTGTAAACATTAATGCACCTTATATATTTCTTATTTTAATCATTCCTCTGTTATAGTTCTTGTTTATTTTTGTGCATTATATAGGTTATTATAAAATATTTATGCCAATAAAGTAGTTTGAAGTTAAACCAACTACATAAAGTACATTGTCAATCTCTACATCCCATAGTATGCATGCAAACTCAAAAAACCAAACTCATACCAGTGATAACTTTTATTTCAAAACAAGAATAATTGTGTAAAGAGATATGCACACATACAGATAATCACGGACACACACACACACGTACATGGACACACACACACGTACGTGCACACACACACACACACACACACACACGTACGCGCGCACACACACACACACACACACACGTACGTGTGCACACACACACACACACGTATGTGCACACACACACACACACACACTTACGTGCACACATACGTACACGTATAATGTTACGCAAATTATGAAGAGACAAAGTGAAAGAGATTATAAAGAGACTCAACACAAGACAGAGAGAGGTACAATGCGAAAATTTCATTCATAAATGTTGTGGATCCGTATGCGCTAACGAAGGAAGCACTGAGCACTGATTATGCAGCTTTGCCTCAGATACAGTATTTTCATGTGTACCATTATCTGGTATTGGCTAGAAGTTTTTACACATGTGAGCAATTCCGAGCCTGGAAATCACTGGAGGCGTACAATCAGTTTGCCGAGGGTTGGGTTGGTGACGTTTGCTCAAGTGCAATCAATGGAAAAGTAGTCAATCATCATAGTGAAGGTATAGCATGATGCTAGACTATCTGTCCATTAAAAAGCCATAGCCTGCACAACTTAATTCCTATGTTCCCCTTAAAACAGTCACCGGTGCTTTATGTAATATGCATTTACTTATTTGTACACTGAAGAATAGGGGTGGAACGGTACGTGTATTCGTATTGAACCGAAACGGTACGGGCGTCATGGTTTGGTGCATGAACATAAAAATAAATAAAACTCGCGTGCAAATTAATTATTGTAATGCAGAACTACTTTATACACGGGTTCTTTATGGACATAATCTGAGATTGCAATGCTGGAATGTGTGTGTTTGAGAGAGTGAGTGAGTGAGAGAGAGAGAGGCGCGTGTGCGATCGAACAGTGGAAACAATGTTGTTTTTGTATGTTTTTAATACCTCGTCATTTTGTTCATACAGGACATCATTCAAACTGTAAAGTGTTAACTTATATTTGTGTACACTCGCAATAAAACACAACATTGTGCTTTTGTCAAACTGTAAACTACAAATTCTTGCGTGTTTTGAGGGAGTTTCTTTCCTGTTTATCCTCGCCAGCCATAACCTCCGTTGCCGTTCTGACAAAAGCTTAGTCTTCTCACATTCATGACGAATCCAAATTTAACTGAACCTCCGGCACGATTTGAACATCCATTGACCCAGCTGGAGATGACCATTTTCACTTTTTATCACGAAACTCGTTTCACTTCGTTTAACTCGTTTCAGCTTCTTCTAATGTTCTGCCCACAGCAATGGCGCCGGGTCGGCAAATTCCCGTATGTTGTGACGTCATGTAGGAACTATGTATAGGGTCTGTGTGTTCATTTGATATATATGTACTGCCCCTTTAAGAGTTACGTGAAACTATAAAGTTTGATTGGGATGTACATGCTAAAAACTTGTCTTTGCCCAGCATGTTTGCCCATTTATTGGTGATTGGTTATTGTTTTACTTATTCCCGCCTCTGTGACGATAAGGGAACTTCTGATTGGAGAGAGTTCATAAAAAGTAAAAAGAAGTTCATAAAAAGAAGTTCATAAAACTCAAACAAAAGAAGAAAGATCATTGCTTGATCGACTTCACAAGTTTTCGTATTGGACAAGAGTGGTGAAAGCTATTGCAACACTTCAGAGATGTTCCAAGGAAGTCAAAGGTCTAATTCAAGGGTTAATGAAGCCACCAGTATTGAAGAAAGACAGGATGCAGAGCTTACCATTACCAAAATGGTTCAACAATCAGCCTTTTGTGATGAGATCCAGAGACTCCGACAACAGAAGGAGATCAACAACAGCACAAACAAACTGCATCGCCTGAATCCCTTCTTAGATGAGTATGGTATCCTCAGGGTGGGCGGTCGCTTAGTACAGTGGTTCCCAACCCTGCTCCTGGAGTACCCCCAACACTGCACAGTTTTCTTTGTCTCCCTAATCAAACACACCTGATTCAACTCATCAGCTCATTATCACACGGGTTAATGAGCTAATGAGTTGAATCAGGTGTGTTTGATTAGGGAAACGAAGAAAATGTGCAGTGTTGGGGGTACTCCAGGAGCAGGGTTGGGAACCACTGGCTTAGTACATGCTGCATTACACCCAAATGTGAAACACCCAGCAATTCTCCCACGACATAGTCATATATCAACCTTACTCATCAGACATTATCATGGGCAAGTGTATCACCAAGGGAGAGGAATGACTATAAATGAACTGCGATCAAACGGTTTCTGGATTTTGGGATGTAGCAAAGCAGTGTCTTCATATATCTGCATATAAATGCACTAGGTGCAAGAAACTGAGAAGATGCACCGAAGAGCAAAGGATGGTGAAACTTCCTCTGGAACGTATGGAGACAACCCCTCCTTTCACATACTGTGGGATGGACTGTTTCGGTCCTTTCTACGTCAAAGAAAGGAGTTGAAGCGCTATGGGCTTCTACTTACATGTATGTGTTCCAGGGCAGTCCATGTAGAAATGCTGGATGATTTATCCACTGACGCATTCATTAATTCTTTGCGTGCTTTGATTGCCATACGTGGACCTGTGCGTAAACTTAGATCTGACCAGGGCACTAATTTCGTTGGTGCAAAACCAGAATTTGCTTAGGAAATTAACCAAGAGGAGTTAAGGAACTCTAAAGGAGTTTGGCTGTGAATTCATCATGAATACCCCATCTGCCAGTCACATGGGTGGCATTTGGGAGAGGCAAATTCGGACAATAAGAAGTCTTTTGACATCCATTCTGGATCAATCAGCTCAAAGACTTGATAGTGCCTCACTAAGAACATTTCTCTATGAAGTCATGGCTATTGTGAATAGCAGACCCTTAACCACAGAGCATCTGAATGATCCATCTGGTCCGCAGCCTCTTACACCTAACCATATCTTGACTATGAAGACTTCAATAATTTTACCACCACCTGGAGAGTTTGTCAAGGAAGACCTTTACCTTCGTAAGAGATGGTGTAAGGTGCAGTATTTAGCGAATGTGTTCTGGTCACGATGGAGAAAGGAATATCTTCTAAACCTGTAACCCAGGCAAAAATGGCACAAACAGCGTAGAAATGCAAAGGTTAATGACGTTGTCATTCTGAAAGATGACACAGCTCCACACAGTCAGTGGAAGCTAGCGAAGGTAACAGAAGCGCACAGTGGTACAGATGGCTGTGTGAGAACAGTGAAGTTATTGATCAGTGATTCGACACTGGATAAAAATGGCAAACGTGTTACTAAACCGACTTACCTCGAAGGGCCCATCCAGAAAATAGTTACCCTGATTGAAGCAGATTAAAAGCGTACCTTGTGTCTATCATTCCTTGGGTTAGTTAGTCCATAATATGTTTGATTAAAGGTTAGGTCACTAAGTTACAAAAATCACAAGAAATTGCTTTGGTGGGAGTGTAACTGACAGAGAGGTCAGTTAATTTATTTCATTTTATTTAATTATTTTGTTAAAGACTCTTAATTTGAAACTGCCTTGTAAAGAGCTGGTTGAGTGGAGACTTTTATTATGAAAAGCACAGAGTGACTGAGGAAGAAAGCTGTCTTCACTCCATGGCCAGTTGAAGCTGTATTCTACATTTCTAAAGAGTATTTAAGTTAATTTACTCATCTGAAGTTAAAGAAGATATCACAAGATGCAAGATTAAGTTCTCCTTTGGTAATAAGCAGCCAATGAAGTAAGTTTGTCATTTATATTGTATGTGATTAATGTGGATTGTGTTGCTGTGTGGAAAAGAGTGATATTTATACAAAGACTATAGTTTGCTGTTAAAGTGAATTTTACTCTGTTCGGAAAGTTTACAAAGACAACATTATGTGATTTATTTATGTCTTTTTATATTCTTTATTGTAACTTTATTTTTGTATATTTAATTCTCACGGCATCTTGAGTTGGATGGTTATCTTCATGGTGAACCAGTCAATAAATCGTCATCAGAGAATCCTTGTGCTCGTGAAATTACTGGGGGGAGCTACAGAGAGATTTGCTGATCATGAGTAAGAGGGAGTTTTGCCGATCGTGAGTAGGAGGGAAATTTGTCGATCGTGAGTAGGAGGGAAATTGCCGATCGTGAGTAGGAGGGAAATTGCCGATCGTGAGTAGGAGGGAGATTTGCGATCGTGAGAGAGTGAGTTCTGTGAGTTGTGAGTTTAAGACTAAAACATAAGGTGAAAATAACGACTTAATCAGTGTGTTAAACTTACATCCAGCGTTTTGAGGACGTTTGTTTTCTTTGCCTTTGTTTGTGGTTTTGATACGAACCAAGTGTACTATGGGATACTGATTTTTTCCCCCATTGCATTTATCTGTGTCTGCTGTTATTTCCATGGGTCAATGAATATCATTTAGGGTGAAATTCATTTAATTTACATTAGATCAATTTTCTGAGAATTTGTGAAGTACAACAGGTATTTGGAGAGGTATTTATCAAAAGTGATATACACTTCTGACTTTTGATAACTCATTCCAGGGTTTATTAATACCATATTCATTTATTTGATTTTTATGGTTGATTTAGGGTTTTCTCTGTTGGGTTCATTCCAGTCAATATAATCACATTACTAAAATAATATAAATATAGTTAATCTGGGTACAGTAGTGAACTAGGGTAATAGGAGGGACATTATTATAAAGTCGAGAGACAATATTAGAACCTGGGTGCTCCACCCTATTAAAGGTCAAGGGTAGGGGCGCTACATAATTTGGGGGCTCGTCCGGGATATTACTTCCTGTTACCCTGATGAAGACAAAAGAGACACTGAAAACAAGAGCTTAGTTATATTTTAAGCTTAAATAAGTGTAGTGGCTATCTTAATTGTTCGTAATTATAAACTTCAACTAAACTTCTCTTATCATAACCACATTGTATGAACGACATAAGACAGTTTTACGCGTTGAGTTGGCTCGGAGAGAACCAACGATGGTAAAACAACCGTGTTGCTCCACCGTCCACACTCGTTTATTATTTACCTTCCTAACAGCTTCCTTCAAACTTCAAAATAAGAGTTCCAATACAACTTCAAAATAAGAGTTCTAATACAGAAGTTGCACCGATATACCAGACTAAACACAAGAATGAAAGAGTAACAAATGTTATAACATAAACAAACTTGCTACTAATAAATGGCGCTTACATTCCAGCCCATAATTGTTAATTCTGCAACATAACGATTACATCTTTAATATTAAAGCGTCATTTCTCTCAGAATTAAGGATTCATCACTTGCACAAACAAAAACTTGTACTTAACCTTCTTACCCTTAACAGTATATTTCAAATCTGCATTCATGCACTTTTAGCATGTATCAACATCTTGCCTTATACAAAAGTATAGTTAAAGCACATATAACCTAAAAAAATGCCTTCACTTAGTTTACTCCTCCATCTCAAGCAACACACATAATTTATGCATTGGCCTTTCCAAAATTCTAGATTTAGTTTTGACAAATACACGTCTCACAAATCCCTTTGAATCAGAAAGTGTCCGTTCAACCTTTCCCATCAACCAGGAACTTCTTGGTGCACTGTCATCAACTATAAGGACAACATCTCCTGGTTTCAGACTTCTCCTTGTTACTGTCCACTTCTGCCTCTCTTGCAACAGTGGCAAGTACTCTTTAGTCCATCGCTTCCAAAAGATGTCAGACAGGTACTGCACTTGTTTCCAAATCTCCTGAATGCGTTTATGCACGAGTCAGTTTCAAGTGTGTTGGCAACTTCGATGTGAATTTCTCTAACAGTGAGACAGGTGAACAATACACCATACCTTTTTACTGTACTTCACCCACGTTTCACTTCGAATGGCCCAAAATAATCTATGCCCACATTAGTGAAGGGTGGCTTGTCAGGCATTAGGCGATCTTGTGGCAAATTTGCCATCCTCTGTTCTCCAGGTTTTGCTGAAATCTTTTTACATGGTACACACTTCGACAATATTTTCCTAACAGCAGAGTTTGCTTGCGGGATCCAGACTCTCTCTTAGCCGGGATAGCATGTAATTTCTCCCACAATGTCCTGTTTCTTTGTGGATATGTCTGAGGATCAACGTGGAGACATGATGATCTTTAGGAAGTATCACAGGATGTTTAACATCTGTTGGCAGTGCAGACTGATGCAATCTTCCACCAACACGTAAAATCCCGTCTTGTACAACAGGATCAAGCTTGACAATGTGACTGCTTCCTTTGAGTTTGTCACCTCTCTGAAGAGCTTTAAGTTCATCGCTAAAGCATTGATTTTGACAAAACCTGATAATCTCAACTTCTGCCATAACAAAATCTTCAGTGGTGAGCAAAGACCCCTTGACAGTTAACTTGAACTGTTGCATTCTGTGTGTAACGATTTCAGTTTTCTTCTCATGACTTAAATGATGACTTAATTGTGACGTGATAAGCTTGCGGTGTGCGCTCAGATTTTGAAGCAGTTTTTTAACCTTCATCATCCATGAAACTGCCCTTTTTAAACAATGCCACTCTGAATAATAACAAATGAGCTTGTTAAGTGGATTCTCATGCATGTTGGTGGCAGTTACACATACTGCTTCTTTCACTTCAGCATCATCTTTCTGTATGTCTTTCATGTCTGGTGAAACTGGCCAGTGTTTCCTGTCCTTTGTCAAAAACTCTGGCCCACCAATCCAGTTTTGACACATTTTGAATGTTTCTGCAGGCATTCCTTGTGACGCATGGTCAGCGGGATTCAACTCTGAATTAACATACATCCACTGACTTGGCTCTGTGTTGTCTCAAGTCTCAAGTTTTCTTTTCAGGTTTTCTACTCTCTGCACAACTACACTGCGGTTGTTAGGCATCTTGACGTATCTGTTTTTCAGGGGAAGTCCTATGGTATGGTGACCATCAACCCTCTTTGCTGTTTCACTAACACAGTCCATAAACTGAATGTCTTCTCTTGACATTTCCTGTTTTTCCTCACTGGCCTTTTCAGGGAAATCATAATTAAACTGCTGTACCAACAGGTTCTCCACATTAGCAATAGAAATGCGATTCACAGAAACACTGGGAAAACTTTCAGATGCAGTATTGCAACTGTCTCTCATGAGAGGACCATTGATGACCCAACCCAGGATTGTTCGAACTGCATATGGACCATTATCCTTACTGTGAATTACTTCCCATGGTTCCATAGTCTTGTGTACATCACATCCTATTAAAAGTCCAATGTCTGCATCTATGTGTGGAAGCTGGATTCCTTGCACATGTGGCTAGTTTTCCAAATCTTCAGGCACTGGAATGTTCTCTTTGGACACAGGAATATCTTTGTGGGTGTAGATCTCAGGTATGTCAATGTAAATGTTCTCTTTCAAACCACACACCTCTAGTCCTTTAATATGGTAGCTTGACTCCAACTTTTCCTGTCCCATCGTGCGAAGCAGGATTTGAGTTTTCTTGCCTTCCATGTTGAGCTGTCTCATCAAGCTCTCTGTGCAGAAAGTGTCTTGACTTCCACTATCCATGAATGCATAAGTCGGAATGATCTTATTGCTCTTCTTTGATTTGACACACACAGGTACAATCGACAGCACACAATTGTCTTTTCCGGCCCCAGTAGCTCCACAAACTCCACCTGAAGTGTGTGCTATTGCACCAGTCTCTGTGTTTTCAGCAGTGTCTTTCTGTCCGCTTTCTGCAGCTACATCATCCTTTTCTTTTGAGAAGTGGAGCATGCTTGGATGTTTCTTAGAACAATATTCACATGTAGCTCTTTTCTTACAGTCTTTGTAGCAAACTGCAACACTTGTAGCAAACGCACTCCCCTTTGGCCTTGATGATTTTGTCGCTTTCACATTTACATAATATTTTCCCTTATCTTCAGCATCCTTTATGTCACCGAAAACAGGATCCACAACTATTTTAGCTTGTCTGTTTATGAACATGACTAAATCTGAAAACTTTGCTCTTGTACCACGTTTCTCTTGAATGTCAAATGTAGAAACTCTCCACATTTCTCTCATTTTGTATGGTAACTTGGAGACAATGTTTCTGAGGTTAGTGGGACTGTCCATTTCTGTAAGTTGGGTAATGTCTTGCATGGCATTGTTACATCCAGTGAGGAACAAAGAGTAACTCTGAAGGGCCTTGCTGTCATCTGGTTTTATTTGTGGCCAGCTGAATGCTCTATTCATAAAGGCAGTTGTGATTTTAAAATTCATTGCCATAGTGATAAGTTAGCAACTTCCTCGCCTCACTATAACCTTGATACTGACTCATATGCTGGCAAGTCCCTGGGTTCCCCTCTGGTAAACTGCTCTAGGTAATATAACATGTCACTGTCACTATCAGCTTTGTCATGAATGGTATGATCAAAAGCTCTTATGAAAGCTTTGAACTCAAGTGGATCACCACTGAAAAGAGGCACATCTCTCTGGGGTCTTTGCTGTTTGACTAACATCTCAGTGATATCATTTTGTTTCAACATTACTTCACACAGATTTACTGGACTTCTGTTAACATAAGATTGTGTGTCAGTTTCATGCTTCACTTGAAGATCATCTGCCTTTAATTGTCCAATGTGCTCATCATTTACCATAGGCTGTTGGTTATGTAGCTGTGGCATTCCTGGTAAAACAGTCTCAGGATGAATACCTACATCACCTTTGCAGTTGTCATACTCACTGTTTTCCAACACTTGTATTTTTGCTGTAGAAGCAGCTTGAAGAGCGGCAACTAGCTGAGCTAGTTGTGCTTTTGACTGCAGACTTCCTCTCCGCTGGTGTGGCAGCCACAGAAACGCTGTCATCCGGACTCACATCCTCCTGATGTTGTTGCCTTGATGCAGCTATCCCCATTTTAACATCAGATATGAAAACGCTGAACTGTTCCATTTTTGGCTTGAACCAATACATCTGATCAGTATCGTGTTCATCATCAGGTAACAGCAACAGTACATCATCATTTGAATGACCAAACTCTTCTAGCAGTTTTGAGGATTCATTTAAATGTTCATCAACAATGTCTGGATTTTCATTATCTTTCATTAGTCTTTCAATCTTGTTCCTTTTTGATGTTAACTGTGACATCTTGGATCGTCTTGCACCTATAAGCCTGCTCACTCTTTCTTCCAGACCTTTTTCGGTGTACTTTGGCGCCCTCTTGTGGCTACTCCGGCTGCAGCAGCTCTGAGCTCTTGACTTTGCATCGTGTGAATCGTCCGCCATTATGGCCGTAAACACAACTTCTAGTTCGACTGATGTTCACAAATGATGGTCTATGACATAAAGCTTACCAGGCTTTCGTAATGAATGTCATCTTCTGAAGACCAAAACATTCTAATCGTATTATTCTCACAAGAAGTTGAGCAGCACCCTCATTTTGGCACATTTCTGCGGCATAACAGCATTCTTTACTTTTTCACAACTCTTGTCCTCATGTTTAATTTTGACTTCTTTCCTGCAGTTCCTTGGGCACTTATCTGCAGCTTTACTCTTGTCCAGGTCTGCTCTGTTCTTGGGAAGTCGGTGGTGGCTCTCGCGACGCGTTGTCATCGCCGTCGTCTTCTTGTTGTTAAGCCTGGTTGTTTTACTTAATGTAGTGGCTACATTACTAAAATACTATAAATATAGTTAATCTGTGTACAGTAGTGAACTAGGGTAATAGGAGGGACATTATTATAAAGTCGAGAGACAATATTAGAACCTGGGTGCTCCACCCTATTAAAGGTCAAGGGTAGGGGTGCTACATATATATATATATATATATATATATATATATATACACACACAGTAGAATATATTTTACGTTTATTAAGACAGAAGATAATTTCAAGCTCATTTCATTAGTCAAGCAGCATAACACTTTTTTTATATAGTACAAATATTGTACTCTGATTTAGCTTGGTCGTTACAAAAACCTTGCACCTTTATTATGTAGTTGGTTTCCCTCTTATTCGTCTCGTTTTGATGACGCAGAACAGAGCGACACACACAACGCTCACACGGCGAGCGTTCAGCGTGTGTCACGGTGTGTTGAATCTGTCGGTCCTCCGTGAAGCATCGCACGCTGAGAGGACTGACCGCGTTTACACACATCTGACGCGCGCAGACATGGTAAATATGTGCTGTTCTTTTAATCAGTCTTTAACTTGTGTTTAGATAATCTCCATCCTAAACTGTCCATCCAACACCTGCTGCTCTTTGCTTCTGTATCATCAATGTTACGCTATTGGTTTGTTTCTAATGAAAAGTCATGGTGTTTTAATGGCTATTTACCGGCACACATCTTGAAATCCATCAGCCCAGGTGTGTGACCATAGACCGTAAAAAAATATGGACATAGTGTCCGTGACGTCACCCGTAGGTTTCTGAGGAGCGTTTTTGAAGCCTAAAGTGGGCGGGGCCGGCCGTCGCCATCTTGGCAGCGTGTCACTAGGGCTGGGTATTGACACAAATTTCACAATTCGATTTGATTTCGATTCAAAAGCTTGCAATTTGATTTCGATTACGATTCAATATTGATTATTTTGGATATCAGGTACAATACATGGCAAATTTGTTTCAAGGAAAACAAAATCTCTTAACTAATGCTGTAAACTATGGGAATTAGTTGTAGCATACTAGGCTCCATCAGCCTACTATAATATTGAAGGTAAAAATTAACTGATTTGTAGCTATACAAACATTTAAATCACACTTTTATTTATTTGTATAATAAGAAAGTTATATGAAATATAAACATTTAAATGGTGGCTGTCATAAAAACTTGCCAGATTTATTCAAATATGCATTAAATATTGAACATTAAAAATTATAATGAATAATAATATGGTGCATATATTTAGCAAAATTCTCCTCTCTGGAGTTAATTTTTCTAGCTGACTAACTGACTAAGTTTATGGTCACATGGTTTTTCTGAGGTAAATGTGACATGACATTGTTTACACGCTGTTTAAAACTGACGTCTTTCCACGGGTGAAATGATTGAGCGATTCCACTTACATGATACAGATTTCGATAAGTTGTACTCTATCTTTTAAAGCAACACTAAGTCGTTTTTGCGGTTTTTGCTCTCGGGGTCCCCCTACAGTTGGGAAACAGTATTGTCTTCTTCTACTGTCGTAAAATCTGTCATGATTACACCAGGCGATACACGTGTGCATTTGTTGACAAGCCGATACTGTCTTGAGTTCTCGCGGGCAGACTGCCAGCGTTGCGTGTGAAATGTCTTCATCCCAGGTACATTGGCATATATTTCAGCATGTCATATGAATATAATTTCATGGGTTTTATTTTTTTCAAACGTCAAAAGATCGCGTAGCTCACGTTTACAAGACAGCGTCATTATAGTAACCTATTGTCTACTGTTTTACATAACGGATATGCTAATTCAATTCAATGTTTGTGTGGTAGGTAATAGCCATATATCGTCAATATTATAATATCAAGCTACCATGAATCTGCAAATTTGAAAATTGATTTGCATTATAGCCTGAGGCAAGACACTTTCACCAGAAAAATAAATAAACAAACATGATTATCAGCCTGCAGGCATTAGGATAGTTATCATGAAAGATTATTTATTATAACCATCGTAAACTAGCATGTTAGTGTAGCTACCAGATTGATAATTCGCTACTCTACTAGCATTACTTGATTCATGAAGATAAATGGAGGACCAGATAGATTCCGTAACATGGCCAGGCCATGTTATTCAGCCTCTTACATTTCGCGCGGTAGTCAGCTCCCTGACTCCCTGATTTATTTATAAATTTATAAACACTTTTTTAGATGACTGACTGCTGCGCTTGTGACAGCGTGCATGTTACTGAAAGAACGAGCAGAGAGAGAGAGAGCCGGTCGCGCGCGCACACTCTCACCGTCTTCAAACTGTCTTGCTCTCCCTCCAATAGTGATCCTCGTCCGGTCTTTTAATTTGTCACTCTCCCTTTTTCTTTTTTTAGTCTCCTCTGACAAAACCTTTGCCTTCTTCCTTTTAGTTGTTGCTTCGGTCATGACGACAACATACAGACGGGTATCAAACGCTAGTTGGGCTCTCACGTCAGAATTTGAGGAAATGGGGGAAGTGACGTATCCCGCAAAGCAGTCGAATTTTGTAGTTTTTTTTTGTGCTCGGGTTCCTACCCGAAACCCGAAGTTACATAGTGCCAGTAAAAGCGATACAGACACTGTCAGGCTACGCAAAGACGTGTCATTCAACCTATTGTAAGTCGATGTACCATCTCAAGGGTCTTGGAAATATATAATGAAGGTTGAAAAATGCTTCAACACCCTTTCAGATGCTCATTCATGTTTATTTCGCGCTGTAACTGGTATTATTAAGGCAGAAGATGAGATTATGTGCGCTCTGCGCTGCTGCTTCTCTTGAGCTGCGCCCGAGCGATCTCACGCCACAGCGCCAAAACGGTATTGGGCCATTCCACCGAATGGGTGACATTTGCTTGTTGTAACTCTTCAAAATTTACTTGATTTTTTAAAAAATCTTTTTTCAACACTGAGTCTAATACTACACATTTAACTATTCAAAATGTGTATTGGTCAATCTCAGGCAACTTTATATATTTTTTTTTTTTACAAGGTTTAAGCAGCAGATGGACGCATATTTTCTCAGTCCTGTTACCGAAACTTATGTGCCATTTAAAAAGCATGTTTAAAGGGTAACTAAACACTAAAACAACTTTTTTTAGTTAATGATCTGTAAGAATGGAGCTTCATAAATGCTGTTCATTGATTCGAGTACATTTTTTGACATTTGGGTTTAAAGTGTTTTAATTCTACAATATATGGTGTAAAAACGTCTGAGTGCTGCCCTCTTCAGGGTGAACGGTGGCTACTGCAGTTGAATTTTCCTATTGGAAGTTGTGGCCCTTGCCTACAGAAAGATGCGTCTGGGGGATTTTCCAAGATGGCGGAGTGAGCGGTCACGCTTATGCAGGCTCTGAGGAAAATTAGTTTGAAAAAGTCCTAAAACTGTTACCTCTGAAAAAACAAAACAAAAAACAATAACAACAACATTTACAATGGCTAAAACCAATCAAGCAGATACCGGGATGGTTGATCATGAATACAACTTAATTGCTCTCGCTGAGGCATGTGATGAAGAAGAAATCGAAGATATGATGATAGAAACTGGCAAAACAAGATGTGACCATTACACCTCTGCCCAGCCCGAATCCTAAGAAAATGAGAGCAAAGGCAAAAGACCAAAGTAAACAAACCGACGGAATAACAAATGAAGTGATCTTCGATGCAATTCAAACTCTAATTAAGAGGTTTGACGAGCAAGATCAACGACTGAAAAAACAATGGAGGAAAATGCAAATGCAGTTAAAGAGAATAAAGAAGATATCGGCGAACTGAAAAAAGAAGTAGCAGACTTGAAAAATGAAAACATCTCACTGAGGCAGCAGGGTTTGGAGCATGCTAGATACAAGAGAAGATGGGATCTCAGACTGATCGGTCTTCCAGGAAAGGAAAATGAAGATACAAGAGAAACGGTGATTGGAATTCTTACCAGGGTGATTCCGTGGTCAGTGGAGAAGCTCCGGCAGTCGGTGATACAGTGCATCGGCTAGGAAGAAGAAACGACGCTGCTACCAACAAGTTACCCAGACCAGTGATCATTCAGTTTGCGATGCGAACTGGGCGTGATGAAGTGTGGAAAAAATCAAGAGAGGCAAGAGTGTGTAAAGAGATGAACATTAATTTCAAAGAAGACTTTTCAAAGGAAGATCGCGAAGCTCGTGCTAAGCTGTGGCCAAAAGTCCAAGAAGCAAGGAAAAAAGGGAAGAGAGCGTTCCTAAAAGAAGGCACTGATTGATGGACTAAGAGTTGACCCGTAACTGATGCTCTCAAGGTAACACGTAGTCTCACGTTAAAGTTTCCAAGGTTGCTGCAATCGCATAAGGACAGATGGAATTAATCTGAGAGAGAGAGAAAAAAAAACTGTTTAAGAAAAGAGGTTAACAAAAGTAGAATTGTATGTTCTAGCTGTTATGGTTTTGACGTTTTGTAGAGTATTTAAGGACAACATGTTCACTCCTGCGTTTAAAGTTGACTGTGCTAAAGGCTGAGATAGTAATACGTTAATTTAATTTATGTCCATTTCTTTTCTATCTTTAAATGCTAGGGGGTTAAAAAACAGTGTTAAGCGGAAAGCTATTTTTTTATTTTGCAAGGAACAAAAAGCGAACTGTGTTTTCTTACAAGAGACTCACTCTGTTTCAAATGATGAAAGATTTTGGAAAAATCAGTGGGGTGATTTAGCCTGGTTTGCACATGGATCTTCGCATTCAGCTGGAGTGATGGTATAATTTCATCGATTTGAAGGCTCTGTAATATTTCACGAAGGGGATACAGAAGGCCATTGGCTAATGATAGCAATAGAAATACATGATAAATGTTACATATTACTGTGTGTTTATGGTTATAATAGTAAAGGGGCTAATAGAGCAATGTTTGAGAAACTGGGAAAATTGGTTAATGAATGGAAAAAAAAGTATAATGCAGAAAATGTGATAATAGGTGGTGACTTTAATATTGCCCCCGATTCATGGATAGATAGGAGACCTCAGAGAGCTACACATTCAGTGTATAATGACACTAAATTGAATTTCTGTAAAAATGTAAATGTGGTTGATTACTGGAGGGTATCAAACCTAAACAGCATTCAGTATACATGGTTTAACCCCTCAGGAAATGGTCAATGTTCAAGATTAGATTATTGGCTTATTTCTTGTGAACTATGTAAAATTGTCTCTGAGTGTAAAATTACAGCAGCTCCACTTTCAGATCACTGTATGGTCACTCTGTCTCTAGAAGTCCTTAAGAAACGTAACATTTCTCCTAATATTTGGAAGTTTAATAATGACTGTTTAAAAAATGATAGATTTGACCAACAAGTATTGGCTCTTATTGAGGAGATTGATAAGTTAGATATGTCTAATTTAAATAAATGGGAATGGTTCAAATTTAAGGTTAAACAAATAGCAATTGATACAGGTAAATTTTTATCATTGAGGAGAAAACAGAAACAAAGGGAATTGATTGGAGAAATAAACTCTTTGGTAGTTAATATACAAGACTCGACAGATAATTCAGCAAAATTACAGTCACTGCAATCTCAACTAGATGAGTATTCAGAAAAAGCAAATATTCGATCGAGAGCGCGGTGGATTGAGGAGGGAGAAAAAAGTTCTTCATATTTTTTTGGTCTTGAAAAGCAAAGACAAACAAAGAAAAAGATTAGCAAGATTAATGAAATTGTAACAGATGATCAAAAAATTATTCAAAATGAAATTTTACTTTTCTATTCTTACCTGTATAAATCCAAATATAATAAAGCCGATTGTCATTCTTTATTTGGAAATATAAGAAATCAAATACATAAACTGAAAGAGGAAGATAGAGTTTTAATTGACGATGAGTTGACCTTAGAGGAAATGGATATAGCTTTAAAACAAATGAGTAATTGTAAATCACCAGGTATTGATGGTTTATCTACTGAATTTTTAAAACATTTTTGGAAAGATATTCGGAAATTATTATATAATGCATTTTCAGAATGCATTCAGAAAGGAAGTTTATCACCTACTATGAAAACAGGTTTAATAACCTTGATACCTAAACCTAAAAAACTATTATAAAAACTATTGTTATTATTAGATAATTGGAGACCAATAACTCTGTTATGTACAGATTATAAATTACTTGCCCTGGTGTATGCTAATCGTCTTAAATTGGTACTTGGGAAACTTGTAGAGGAATATCAATCTGCGTTCTTCAAGGGAAGATATATTCAAAACCATATTAGACTAATCTTGGATATGATCGACTATCAATCACTTATACAATCAGAAAGCCTCATTTTGTTTTTAGATTTTTTTAAAGCATTCGATACTGTGGAGCATGAATTTTTATTTACGACGCTTACATTGTTTGGTTTTGGGGAAGGGTTTTGCAAGGTTATTAAAATGTTCTATAATAACATTTATAGTTATATATCCCTTAATCCAGGCATGACTCCAAGAATTGACATTTTGCGTGGTATTAGACAAGGCTGTCCAATCTCTCCAAAACTGTTTATACTATGCACTCAAATGTTAGCTTATCTGGTTGTCAACCATCCTCAATTAAAAGGTATAACCATTTCTGATTATGAATTTCGAATTAGTCAATTTGCTGATGATACAGTAATATTTTTAAAAGACAAATCTATAGTTAAAAAGTTCTGAGTATTATTACAGTTTTTTTCTGGAGCATCAGGCTCATGCCTAAATCTAAAAAAATGTGAACTTTTTCCTCTGTTTTCTTGTAATGAAGAAAATATAGAATCCATACCTGTTCAATCTGAAGTGAAATACTTAGGTTTAAAAATGTTTTAAAGAAACTCATTTGAGAGAATTAGTAAATATAGAAGAGAGAATTGACAGTATGAAAAAATCCCTTAATCATTGGCCTATGAGAGATCTGTCTAGGGCAGAATACTCTTGACTAAAGCAGAAGGCATATCTAAACTGATTTACCCCTGTTACTCTCTTTATGTTTCTCCTCAACTGATAAAAAAGGTAAACTCTATTTTGTTTAATTTTATATGGAAAAACAAAACTCATTATATTTAAAAATCTCAGATGATTAAAGAATATAAAAATGGAGGTTTGAAAGCATCTGAATTTGAATCAATCAAAAGTACTTAAACTGAATTGGATTAAAATGTATTTAGCACAACCTAACTCAATGTGATACCATATACCAAAGTCTGTTTTTGAGCAAGTTGGAGGATTAGATTTTTTGCTGAAATGTGATTTTGAGGTTTCCAAATTGCCAACTAAGCTTTCAAAATTCCACAAACAGATTCTGTACTACTGGAAATTGATATTCCCTCAAAATGTTTCACCACATTGCTCCACATTATGGAATAACAGAACCATTACGATAAATAGAAGGACAGTATTCAAAAAAGAGTGGTATGGAAAAATGTTTTACATGTTGTTGATGTTTTTGATGAAACAGGTCTAATTATTCAACATAATGCATTCATGGAGAAATTTGAGATAAAATGTTCATTTAGAGAATATAATACATTGTGCAAAGCCATTCCTCTTGCTTTAAAACAACTAATTCAAAGCACTCTTACATATTCAAAGGTATCGGTTAAACTGCCCGAGTTAAAGATTGGAGAAGTATTAGAGACAAAAAGTGTAATAATAAAGTGATAGGGAATGTGTTAAAATGTAAGTTATTCACAGATTTTGATAAAACTTCAAAATGAAAACAATTTGAAAATGAAACTTTTAAAAACAAATTCTGTAATTACCTTAAATGGCCAATTATACCTAAAATGAAGGATATGCAGTTTAGGATTATTAATAATGTGTATCCCGCTGCTGAGGTTTTGCACCAAAGATTCCGTTTTGAAGTGGATCCTTGTGTTTTTTGTTTAGTAGAGCCTGAAACCATTGATCATTTATTTTATTCTTGCCCAGTAATATTGAAATACTGGCAGGATCTTTTCAGTTGGTTAAATATTGATATCAACGATGATATTCCATCACTAAAATTGTTTCAGGTTTTGATTTATGCTGATGGTCTTTCAAAAGAGCTGTCATACACTTTGAATATCATTATTACAATGGGTAAATACCATATACACAAAAGTAAGTGGAATAACAGTAAACCCTCTTTAAATTACTTTAAAAATGAATGCAAAAAATACTTAGAATCTTTAAAATACTTATCCAAAGAAAATCAAACCCTTGGAGAACTATATAAATCAATGTATGAGTCTCTTTCCTTTTAAGTTTGGTAAGATTTAAACCTTATTTATTTATTTTTCCTTGCACCCCCTCTACAGTGATTATTGAATGTTGTTTTCTTTGATGTTATTGTATGAGATATATATACACAGGTGGACATTTAGGATGGACATATGAATGGAAAAGTGTATATTTTGTAATAGGCATTGTATTGTTCCCTATTTGGTTTTGTCAATCAATAAAAAAAATCAATAAAAAAAAAGATGCGTCTCAGGTGCACAAACCCCCCCCCCCCCCCCCCCAAACCCACCCTCCGCTGGTCCCAGCATTTTTCAAATATTGCCAGTGGGTGGAGTCAGGCTCTGACCAGGGGTTTAGTTACCCTTATAGTTGTTTAAAGTTGTTTTTATAGTCTCTGATGTTTAGTTACCCTTTAAACCCATGTCAATTAATTCCTTTGTTTTCCCCACAAGAAAGTGTTTATTTTAAAGAAGTTGTTGGTTATATGTTCAAATAATTGATATTTGTGGAAAAAAAATCACTATATATTAAGGCAAGGTGTATTTTAATAAAAAACACAAAGCCATTTTTTTTTTTCATTTTAAAGAAGACCGAACCCTCAAGTTTATAATTGTTTTAATCATTTCATTTATTAAACTATTGTATAAATGATGGACCAAACAAAACTGATAAAAACACTGGTTTAACTTTATTTTTTTAGAAAAAAAAAAAAATAGTAACAGGAATGAACACTTGGGTAACAGGAATGAGTGTCCATATGTGTGTGTATGAGAGAGAGTGTACATGACTGTGTGTACATAAGATTTGTGTTGAAGTGGTGTACTATGCGCTAGTAGTACTTCACAGAGAAGGAGGTGCAAAGAGAAAGAAGGAGAGAGAGAAGAAGAGAGAGGGAGGGAGAAAAAGGGAAGTTAAGACAAAAAACTTACTTATGGTCTTCCCATTGCCTTCAGAAGATCCAGATGATGCAACTTCCTGTTGAAAATGTGTCTTGCGCAATATTCTAAGTTTTTCAGAGGGGGGGATGTGTTAGGGTTAGTATTTTTTACCCAGCCCTACGCGTCACCTCTCGTCACTCCCGGATAATATAAAATGGGCAAAGAGGCGGGACGTGGGTGCAGCTGAGGTGCTAATGCTATATGCTACTGGCCTCGCGCTAAAGTGACAGCTGATTGAAGAAGTAAAGCCAATAGTTAAAGTTCATGTTTTTGCCCTTCGAAATATTATAATAGTTAAAAGATGTAACTAAAAGTGAGACCGTGTATCATGATGTATTATTATTCTGCTATAAAAATGTATTAGCATGCAGTAACTTACAATATTGCTCTGAGCTTGTGAGTGTGACAGTGATTCATGCGCATTCATGTCAGTCAGCATGGCATCGCACGTCAAGTTCGTAAAGAGCTTTATTCAGTGCATTTTACAATCTGATTTTGCCCGGGGGGTGGATGTCATTTTTTTTGAGACAATGCAAAAAATAATTAAAACCAACATATCATTTATTTGAGTATTTACATGAACAAATTATGTTTGTTTAACGTAACCCAGTTATGTGCATCCTGTTGACAAAGTTAATTTATGGAACCTGTTGACATAAAGTTAATTATAGCCAACATATCATTTTTTTCAGTGTATGTTTCAGACTGTTTCGTGATCCATTCAGTTGAATTTTTGTGTTTGTTTGTCATTTCCATCCAGAGTCAGTGGTGAATAGCAGATTCTTTTAACTGTTCAGCTTCACCATGGATGATGACACACAAAACTTCCAGAGAAACATTCCTGTTTTCTCCAGGAAGCAGGTAATAATCGCTATAAATCAGCTTTGAGTAATAGAAGATGGTAAGAGGTTTTTGTTCATTTTAAAAAGAAATTTTTTATTAAAAAACAAAAAAGACTTGCCTCCTCATAAAGGACTTTTTAAATACTTTGTAAAAAAAAGAAAAAGTATAATAGTGATAAACCATCATAAAATATTCAATCTGTTCTGTAGTGTTCATCATAGGAGACCAGAACCAGAGCCCAGCTGTGTATCTATGAGGAGTGACGTGTCTATGGATCTGCCAGAGCATTTTAAGAGTGGAGATACACAGATTGATCTCAGGTATAACATTTCTAGAAAACATACGATTTTTATGGTGTCTTGGTATTATGGTTAGTTGTTTAAAGTAACTAAGTACAAATATTTTGTTACTGTATGGGGTAAATGTATGTATGTGTGTATATATATATATATATATATATATATATATATATATATATTAGGGTTGGGTATTGACACAAATTTCACAATCCGATTTCGATTCACAAGCTTGCAATTCGATTCGATTTCGATTCAATATTGATTATTTTGGATATCAGGTACAATACATGGCAAATTTTCTCAAGGAAAACAAATCTCTTAACCAATGCTATAAACGGGAGTCAGTTGTATCATTAAAATTGTTTCATTAGCCTACTATAGAATGTAAAAATTTACTGATTTGTATACAAACACTTAAATTACACTTTTATTTATTTTTCTAATAATAAAGTTATATGAAATATAAACATTTAAATGGTGGCTGTCATAAAAACTTGCCAGATTTATTCAAACATGCATTAAATATTGAAGAACATAAAACATTATAATACATGTAATATGGTGCATATATTTAGCAAAATGCTCCTCTCTAGAGTTATTTTTTCTAGCTGACTAACGAGTTCATGTTCTGAGGTAAATGTGACGTCACATGACATTGTATACAAGCTGTTTCAGTGACGTCTTTCCACGGTTGAAACACTGATTGAGCGATTCCATGTGACAATAAGGATTTCGATAAGTTGTACTCTATCTTTTAACACACTTTCAGATGCTCATTCTTGTTTATTTCACACTGTAACTAGTAATATTAAGGCGGAAGAGAAGATGCTCGGCGCTGCTGCTTCTCTTGAGCTGAGCTGCGCGCGCTAGAGCGATCTCACGCCACAGCGCCAAAACGGTTATGTTTTTTGAATTTCGTAAGAAAATGGACGTAATTTAAAATCTGAGACTTCATGTTGACTTTCATATCAATAGTAACAAAGCACAAAGATTATTGCCTTTATTGGATGGGATGCGCGCTACAATGTTCCATTAATTCATCAACTGAAAACAGGATGACTAATCGATTCTTGGGATTTAAGAATCGATATCGGTTCGTAAAAATGAGAATCGATTAAAATCGAGAAATCGATATTTTTTTACCCAGCCCAAATATATATATTATTTCTTTTTTGAGTATTTTAATTTGTTTAAACTTTTACTTTGCTACATTAAGGCATATAAATACTTTTTACTCTGACTAATCTCCTTTCGTTACCGCCACCATATGGAAGCCCGTTTCCGCCACAGTTGAGTAAATAATACGGTTCTTTAAGTCATAATATCAAGTCAAGTCATCTATATTTATATAGTGCTTTTTACAATACAGATTGTATCAAAGCAGCTTCACAGTGATAACATTAAAATAAATACAAGTTTGTTCTTGTCCACTAGAAAATTGCGTCATCGTCCACCTGAAGTAAGGCAGATCAATAATATTGTTGAATATTAAATGTCCCCAACTAAGCAAGCCAAAAGCCAAGGCAACAGTGGCAAGGAACCGAAACTCCATCAGGTGACAGAATGGAGAAAAAACGCTTGGGAGAACCCACGCTCAGTCGGGGGCCAGTCCTTCTTTGGCCAACGAACGAACAGTGTATGATTATGATTCAGGCAACATTACAGGTCAAAAGTCAAATTGGATCAGAACATTCACAATATTATCCAGTTCCATCTATAGAGACGAGTTTGTTGAGGTGTCCATGAGGCCTTCACAGGGCTGATGAGGCTGGCACTTCAGGGATGCGTTGTGGTGGTGTCCAGGCGCAGGTCCACCATCTGATCTGGATACGGCACGGATCCGGCTGACTTCAGTTAACCTCGGAATAAATGGAAAGACTGACATTAGTGTAGATGCCATTCTTCTTAAGATGTAACGAGTATATCGGGTGTTTTGGGACGTGTCCCCGGTTCCGGCTGACCTAATCTATGCAGCCTAATAATCATTTAACTGATTTGAATAATAGAAATGTATAATGTTCTATGTGAATGCCAGGTAAAAGAGATGTGTTTTTAGTCTAGATTTAAACTGACAGAGTGTGTCTGCTTCCCGGACAATGTTAGGGAGACTGTTTCAGAGTTTAGGTGCTAAACAGGAAAAGGATCTACCGCCTGCAGTCGATTTTGATATTCTAGGTATTATCAACTTCAGTTTTTCTGTCGGCCAAGATCTGGCCCAAATCTGCCACTTGTGGAATGCTGATCTGGCCCACATGCAGCGTGGGATGACGGCCCTTGGGTGGCCCACTCCTGTTTGCCAGATCTGGGCCACAAGCAGGCCATTGCAATGCCACATGTCAGCCAAGAGCAAAGAAATAAACCAGAACTGGACCTTATCTGAGCCACAAAATCTGGGTATATTGAATATGGAGTCATCTCAGCCTTAATAACCCTGTTAACAAGCAGAATCAATGAAGGAAAGAAGAGAACAGAAAAAGAGACGAGCAGAAACATAAGAACTACAACTGACTTCAGACACAGCCTTAGATGAAATCAACTGAAGAGAAAAGAAGACATTAAATCTGTAGGAAGATCTCAGCAGAGGAGGATTAAACAACTCCACAAACAGCATTACCAGCTTCACTTATTACTAACCAGACTGACTTTATTTCTGTCAGACGTCTTCACAAGTTTTATTGAGAATTAATAGGTTTAACTCTGTTTCGTTTGAAGTCACCATAACAGTGAGCAGTGTTTCCATTAGTTGGTTTCTTGGTCATGGTCTAACTGTTATTATGTCTTTTGTGGCTGCTGTGACGGTGTGTTAGTCAAACACTTCTACAGCAGCAAAGAAAGCTAAAGTGAAATGAGATCAGGTGATGATGGTTACCTGTTGATGATTTTTTAAAGCCATCATTAACTAGACTTATTCTCTGATGTCGTTTGAATCTAACAATTGTGTTGTTCCATTAATATATTCAACCCTGTGTTTCTGCCGCATGAGATCTGGCAATATTACAACAATCAGTTCGAAGATTTTAACAAACACGAGCACAAAAATCGGATCTACCATGACACAGACATCAAACATCAGCGTATGAATCTCAACAATGGTGACAATCAAAAATATTTAGGTAAACCGATCAATTCAGAACAGCACTGAAAAGCTTGCAACAAAACCAACAGCAAAAAATAAAAGCATTGTAGCAAGGTACTTTTGATTGTCACCATTGTTGAGATTCATATGCTGATTGTTGATGTCTGTGTGTGTCATGGTAGATTCAGTTTTTATCCTTGTTTTTGTTGAAATCTAACTAATTGTTGTAATATTGCCAGATCTCATGCAGCAGAAACACAGGGTTGGAGATATGAATATATTAATGGAACACCACAATTGTTAGATTCAAAAGACATCAGTGAATTAGTCTATTTCATGATGATTATAAAACCATCAACAGGTAACCATCATCACCTGATCTCATTTCACTTTAGCTTTCTTTGCTTCTGTAAATGTGTTTGACACACACACTGTCACAGCAGCCAAAAGACATAATAAGAGTTAATAGACCAACTAATGGAAACACTGCTCACTGTTATGGTGACTTGAAATGAAACAGAGTTAAACCTCTGTTAATTCTCAATAAAACTTATGGAATGCATGATTTAAATGCAGCCGAGCACACCTTCACCTCTCTGAACTTTTCCACCACCATCTTAGCGTGAAACGTTCAGATGGCAAAAAATTATTAAATTATTATGGTCAGAAAGGAACTGTTTGTCAAGCCTGAAACGAGCGATTTCATCCCTCATGCGCTCCCACGGCAGCTGAAGCCTCGCCAAAGCGTGTTCCATAACACCCAACAGCTCTGCATACGCAAGGCAGGGAGGCTGTGAAAGGCGTGAGAGAGAAACACCTCCCTCAAACTCATCTGCGAGCTCCATCTGAGATCCCCAGGATTCTAGTCTCTGCCCTGCCTCAGCACGAGCAGGACATGAACCGGTGGGTCCAGATGCCTGTCCCTATTCCCCCGAGAAGAGGGCCAGATGAGAGTGGAGTTTTCTTAGCGGAAAACCCTCACAGGTTGCACAACCAGGTCCCTCAAGAGCTGATTGTGCGTGCTCTTCACCCAAACAGTAAACGCACAAGTTGTGTGTGTCATCTGATGTTAGGTGCCTCTTTTATACTTCCGGGTCGCACTAGTAATGACGTCCGAGGCTGTCCCCGTTCAATAATGATTGCCGTGATTGGATAAGCTTAAGAGTGGAGATACACAGATTTATCTCAGGTATAACATTTCTAGAAAACATACGATTTTTACCCAGTGTCTTGGTATTATGGTCAGTGGTGTAAAGTAACGAAGTACAAATACTTTGTTACTGTATGGGCTACTAAAAAAAAAAAAAAAAAAAAAAAAAAAAATATATATATATATATATATATATATATATACACTCACCTAAAGGATTATTAGGAACACCTGTTCAATTTCTCATTAATGCAATTATCTAATCAACCAATCACATGGCAGTTGCTTCAATGTATTTAGGGGTGTGGTCCTGGTCAAGACAATCTCCTGAACTCTAAACTGAATGTAAGAATGGGAAAGAAAAGTGATTTAAGCAATTTTGAGTGTGGCATGGTTGTTGGTGCCAGACGGGCCGGTCTGAGTATTTCACTATCTGCTCAGTTACTGGGATTTTCACGCACAACCATTTCTAGGGTTTACAAAGAATGGTGTGAAAAGGGAAAAACATCCAGTATGCCGCAGTCCTGTGGGCGAAAATGCCTTGTTGATGCTAGAGGTCAGAGGAGAATGGGCCGACTGATTCAAGCTGATAGAAGAGCAACTTTGACTGAAATAACCACTCATTACAACCGAGGTATGCAGCAAAGCATTTGTGAAGACACAACACGCACAACCTTGAGGCGGATGGGCTACAACAGCAGAAGACCCCACTGGGTACCACTCATCTCCACTACAAATAGGAAAAAGAGGCTACAATTTGCAAGAGCTCACCAAAATTGGACAGTTGAAGACTGGAAAAATGTTGCCTGGTCTGATGAGTCTCGATTTCTGTTGAGACATTCAGATGGTAGAGTCAGAATTTGGCGTAAACAGAATGAGAACATGGATCCATCATGCCTTGTTACCACTGTGCAGGCTGGTGGTGGTGGTGTAATGGTGTGGGGGATGTTTTCTTGGCACACTTTAGGCCCCTTAGTGCCAATTGGGCATCGTTTAAATACCACGGCCTACCTGAGCATTGTTTCTGACCATGTCCATCCCTTTATGGCCACCATGTACCCATCCTCTGATGGCTACTTCCAGCAGGATAATGCACCATGTCACAAAGCTCGAATCATTTCAAATTGGTTTCTTGAACATGACATTGAGTTCACTGTACTAAAATGGCCCCCACAGTCACCAGATCTCAACCCAATAGAGCATCTTTGGGATGTGGTGGAACGGGAGCTTCGTGCCCTGGATGTGCATCCCACAAATCTCCATCAACTGCAAGATGCTATCCTATCAATATGGGCCAACATTTCTAAAGAATGCTTTCAGCACCTTGTTGAATCAATGCCACGTAGAATTAAGGCAGTTCTGAAGGCGAACGTGGGTCAAACACAGTATTAGTATGGTATTCCTAATAATCCTTTAGGTGAGTGTGTGTGTGTATATATATATATATATATATATTTTTTATTTGCTGAAACTTTTACTTTGCTACATTTTAAGGCAAATAAATACTTTTTACTCTGAATAATCTCCTTTTGTTACCATCACCGTATGGAAGCCCGTTTAACCCACAGTTGAGTAAATAATCTGGTTCTTTAAGTCATAATAATGAGAAACTTTCTCATATTTATGACTTGGTATCTCATTTTGTAGAGAAAGTTTTGTATAATAATGACTTGCTATGTCAAAATTAAGAGAAACTGTCTCATTATTATGAGATAAGTAAGTAATATGTTATATGTTAAAATTTTCAGGGAAACAATTTCGTAATAATGAGAAACTTTCTCACAATAATGACAATTTTTTCTCTTAATAATTAATTATGAAGAGAACTTTAATTTATAAATCTGTTCAGTTTATAGTACTGTTTATCACAGGAGACCAGAACCAGAGTCCAGCTGTGTAAGGAGTGACGTGTCTATGGATGCGCCAGTGCATTTTAAGAGTGGAGATACACAGATTTATCTCAGGTATAACATTTCTAGAAAACATACGATTTTTACCCAGTGTCTTGGTATTATGGTCAGTGGTGTAAAGTGACATATCACAAATATTTTGTTACTGTATGGGCTACTTAATAAATGAATAAATTATATATATATATATATATATATATATATATATATATATATATATTAGGGGTGTAACGATACATGTATTCGTATTGAACCGTTCGGTACGAGGCTTTCGGTTCGGTATTCGGTACGCATTCGAACGAACCGAACGATTCGTTGGACCATTTTTCCTGCTGACCAAAATCCACCATCACAACGTTGCGCAACATCAAATGGCAAACGTAATGAAAGCGGAACGAAACTGCGCTACTCATTATTTTGTGCTTCACGGATCGTTTATCAGTTCGGACCATCAACATGTGCAGCGCGAGCCGATCATGATCAAGCGACGCTTTTACACAGCGCTGGGAGATCCGGTAAACAAAGCATTTTAATTCGCCACTGAAGTAGTAACGTGACTGCGAGATCTAGTGAGAAGCATTAAAACAGCGCTGACGTGGAAACCAGGAGAAATATTGTTCCATGAATGAATTAGTTATAGGTTTTAAGTCCACAGATCAGCAACATTCACCATGGATTTAACGTTACTGTAGTAACACTCACTGTAACCATGGAAGTTTGGCAGAAATAGTAAAATGCTTTCAAGTACATCACACATCTTTTTCCAGCACTTCAAAACTCAAATATGATCATATTTAAATGTTATTTTTAATGTGATGACTAAAACATTATTTGTTCATCCTTCAAAGATTACCCCCATTTATAAAACTAAAAGTTTCAAGACGTAGGAAAACTCACACTTATTTAAAAATAATTTATCTTTTAATAAATAGGAAATTTCTGTGGAATTTTTCTTTTTGCTGTATTGTATCGAACCGAACCGTGACACCACTGTATCATATCGAACCGAACCGCGAATTTTGTGAACCGTTACACCCCTAATATATATATATATATATATATATATATATTAATATTTTTAATTTTTTTATTTGTTGAAACTAATTTGTTATTATTATTATTATTAATAATCAGTTTCAAGCTAAATTCATTTGTGATTTGAAATCCTATTCAAATCACATTTCTGGAAATCCGTTTCAGTCTGAACGCTCTGATCAGATTTCGCTTGGTTTCTGTGACTTTCTCATGCGACGTAAAATGTAAACGTCCGACGTTGTTATATATAGGTAACCAGTGTTGGGAGAAACGCGTTACAAAAGTAATGCATTACAGTAACATATTACTTTTTGCTGTAACGCAGTAGTGTAAGGCATTACTAATCAATTTTCAGTAATATTTTACTCGGTACATGTTCAGTTACGCTTGCGTTACAACACACTTTTAGTTTTAATTGTAAAAAAAACTAAAAAAACACCAAGACCGCGAGACATTAGAATGAAAAATGCAAGTAGGCTAATTTACCTGTTTGTGGTCAGTCAATAGCCGCGTGTGGTGTCCAAGTTTGTAAATAAAAACTAAATGGCAGCGTCTGATATATTTGTATAGCGATTTATTTTTTACAGGAGTGCCGTGAGGCACGATTTCGGCCTCTGTGCTCGCGCTGGCCAGTGGAAAAGCGGCTAATGGGTGAAGATGGCATGAAGAAGACTGTACATTCGCGAGATGGACGTCTGTGCATTAGGCTACTCTATTTGTTCTGTGTTTTCTTTCTAAACAGTTAGGCTATGTTTAGGTAGTATTTTTCTTGTTTTCATCACGCAATCGTGTTTTTGATGCGGTGGTGACGCGTTCACGTAACATGATGTAAGGGTGGCGGCGGATACTAAGCAAAAAACAAAAAAAAGAATTAGATAAACATCACATTTGTTTAATTTGTTTCATTTTTGAGTGTTGAAATGTTGAACTTTCTTCTCCTGCGTACTATTCTTCTGAAATCCAGAATGAACTTTTGGTGTGAAAGGACATTTACATTTGCCAAAATTAAAACCTTTTTTTGTTATTAAAAAACAAACAAGCAAGCCCAACCAAGGTGAGAAAAAGTAACGCAAAGGGAACATAACACATTACTTTTCATACAAAGTAACTAAGTAATGCAATTAGTTACTTTTTTAGGAAGTAAACCAATATTGTAATGCATTAGTTTTAAAAGTAGCTTTCCCCAACACTGATAGTATAGCATTTTATGTTATCAGAATAGTATAAGTAGTATTTTATACAAGATATGAGAAACTCTTGTTGTATATTTTTTATAGGTATTTCAAATGTAGAATTGTTGTAATGAAACAAAGTTTTTAATAAAAAATCAAAGTGCTCTTTATAGTCTTTATTATGATAAATGAATGTAATACTGTTAAATACAGTAATTAAAAGCATTCAGTTTAATCTGTGTGTGTTATAGTTCACTTCATCAGAAGAGATCAGAGCCAGAGCCCAGCTGTGTGTCTATGATGAGTGACGGGTCTATGAATCAGCCATTAGGTTATAGGAGTGGAGATACACAGACTGATCTCAGGTAAAACCTTCCAGTAAAATATATAATTTAATTATGATACAGTATAAAGATATGTTGTGTTTAGTAACTCATGTAATAATGTGGTATTTTAATTTTACAGCCATGAAGTCCTCAAAATTTTTAGGTCAAATCTGATGAAGAAGTTTGAGCGTCTGTATGAGGGAACAGAAAAGCAGGGAAACCCAACACTCCTGAATGAGATCTACACAGATCTTTACATCACAGAGAGTGAGAGTGGAGAGATCAATAATGAACATGAGGTGAGACAGATTGAGACACAATCCAGAAGACCAGCAACAGAGGACACACCGATCAAATGCAATGACATCTTTAGACCTTTACCTGGACAAGACAAACCCATCAGAACTGTGCTGACAAAGGGAGTCGCTGGCATTGGAAAAACCGTCTCTGTGCAGAAGTTCATCCTGGACTGGGCTGAAGAGAAAGAGAATCAGGACGTCCAGCTCATATTTCCACTTCCTTTCAGAGAGATCAATCTGATGAAGGACAAAACACTCAGTCTTTCAGATCTTCTTCATGTCTTATTCCCTGAAACTAAAGATATAGAAATATCCAGTGATAAATATAAAGTGTTGTTCATCTTAGATGGTCTGGACGAGTGTCGTCTGCCTCTGGGTTTTCAGAGCAATGTGAGGTCGTGTGATGTAAGTGAATCAGCCTCAGTGGACGAGCTGCTGACGAACCTCATTACGGGGAATCTGCTTCCCTCGTCTCTCATCTGGATCACCTCCAGACCAGCAGCCGCCGATCTCGTCCCGTCTGAGTGTGTCCATCGAGTGACCGAGGTACGAGGCTTCAATGATCCACAGAAGGAGGAATACTTCAGGAAGAGAATCAGTGATCAGAGTCTGGCCAATGCAATCATCACACACCTGAAGTCCTCAAGGAGCCTCTACATCATGTGCCACATCCCAGTGTTCTGCTGGATCTCAGCCACTGTTCTGGAGAAGATGCTGAGCGAAGCAGAGACTGGAGAGATTCCCAAGACTCTCACTCAGATGTACACACACTTCCTGATCCTTCAGACCAATATCATACATGAGAAGGACTATGAGAAGAATGTGACAGATAGAGACACAATCCTCAAACTGGGAAAAGTGGCTTTTCAGCAGCTTGTGAAAGGCAATGTGATCTTCTATGAGGAAGACCTGAGAGAGTGTGGCGTTGATGTGACAGAAGCATCAGTGTACTCAGGATTGTGCACGCAGATCTTCAGAGAGGAGTCTGGCTGGTATCAGGGGAAAGTCTTCTGCTTTATTCATCTGAGTATTCAGGAACATCTAGCAGCTCTGTATGTGCACCTCTGCTTCACAAACAACAACATCAATGTGTTTGACACAATCATTCAACAGAGCTTGTGGTCTAAAGTTAATGACTGGTTTCAGCTCATGTTTAAACATGTTTCATTATCTGAGCTGCACCAGAGAGCTGTGAATGAGGCTCTACAGAGTAAAAATGGACATCTGGACATTTTCTTGCGGTTCCTTCTGGGTCTGTCATTGGAGTCTCATCAGGTTCTTCTGCAAGGACTAATGAAACAGACAAGCACTTCTGATAGCATAACTGACAATAAGAAAACAGTTAATTACATCAAGAAGAAGATCAGGACCATTGATTCTCCAGAGAAATCCATCAATCTGTTCCACTGTCTGAATGAACTGGGTGATCGTTCACTAGTGGAGGAAATACTGTACAACAGTATCTGAAATCTGGAAGAATAAAGGATGCCAAACTCTCTTCATCTTTGTGGTCAGCTTTAGGTTTTGTGTTGTTGACATCAGAGAAGATGCTGGATGAGTTTGATATTAATGAATTTGTTGGAGAAAAAAAGGACACTGAAAAACTGCAAGTTTTTGAGAAGCTGCTGCCTTTCTTCAAATCCGGTCTCAAAGAAATCTTTTAAGAGTCGAAGTTTCAGGTTTCAGAAGAAGTAACTTTATTGACAAGTAACAAAATGCAGATGTTCATCTGACTTGCAATGGTGGAACTTCAGGTCTAATACCTTTTCTTATCACTAGGTAGCCAATCAGCTATCAAGCTCAGGTCACATGATTCCCTGCACCTGCAGTGTTCTAGTGCCATCCATCATTTTTAATTAACATTTTTAGTACCATCTTATTAACTACCTATACACATCTTCTCTCTGAGTCTGTTAGGTACTTTTCCATCCTCACAGACCTTGACCTAATTTAACCTGATTTGTCCTGATTTAACCTGGTTTCTGACTGAGACACAGCAATACAGAATTTTATGTGAGGCAAAGGAAAACCTCCAACAGTATCAGGCCAGATCTAGGCTTGACCGCATGGATTAGCTGAGCCCACCCAATCAAAATTTAGGCAAAGACACACTTACTCTTTTATTTTTCATGATTTATGCATTGAATAAAAAAAACATCTGAGGGGTGTATCTTCATAATTACTTGTACATTTTTTTATAGCTCTTGATTGATTTTAATTTAATGATAATATTGAAGTAGCTTAAATAGGTTAGAAAACCCCACTCATTCAAGAATGTGCATTTATTGCATGGATGGAGTGAGAACATAACCTAAGAGTCTAAAATGCATGTGCACAGTTCAGGTGAATGAATTTAACCTATTTGACTTGGTGTTAATGCTGTTGTTCTGAATCCAAAAAGTAAACTGTCTGCTGAAATTTTAACGTTCAGACCAATTCATTTATTTTACCTTAGTTAAACAAGGGTTCGATTTTACTTAATTTGTTATTCTACTTCAGTTGAGTTATACTTAACCAAGTTAGCATTGTTTATCTATATTGGGTAAGGGAACCAGGTTCACGGCTTCGTTTTTGCTGCCGTTGTAGCGGCTGGATACACCGCTTGAACAGAGATAGACTACTTCAGTTGAGTTATGTTAAGCACAGAGATTCATCGCTGCACCCTTCTGTCGGACGTAGTGTTTCAACCAGGTCTGCTACTGCGTTTATAATAACGACTTAACCACAGTTACCTGAAATGATGGAACGAGACATTGTGATTGTGTCACTTTTGCTCAGGGTTTTAAGTAAATTGGTTGTTCAGTCGAAAGATTCTGAGATGTCATTCAACGCCATGTTATATAAGGAGCGAGCCTGCCCCTAATTTGTGCGCTTGAATGCCATTGGCTATTACGATGCATTTTTCGTTATTCCAATCAGGTTTCAGTAATTTTAGGAGTGTGGTGTTTGTGGAGATATTTTTGGTGCAAAACTACTGAATAAACTTCAACTTGTTTATTTCGTTGTGCTTTTCCTCTGCACATTGCAATGCTTTAAACTGTCTTTTGTTATCATTTGTTGAATGTTACTTTAATAATA
The DNA here is from genome assembly GCA_026230005.1 of Gila orcuttii. Classification (NCBI taxonomy): domain Eukaryota; kingdom Metazoa; phylum Chordata; class Actinopteri; order Cypriniformes; family Leuciscidae; genus Gila; species Gila orcuttii. Next base: position 87,810 of record JAPDVR010000043.1, on the reverse strand, counting down.
AAAAAAAAAAAAAAATATCACAAGGTTTAAGGTTCCACTTTTACCATAAAACCAAAAATTGCAGAAAACCTGAATGATTACAGCAACACTTATTTCACAGTTATTCCTAAATGAACCATTACCATTCAATTTATTTATTGCTAAGCTCTTCTGATACCTTACCTTATGAAGCTTTACGACTGTGTCATATCTGGCAATAATCTCTGGGAAATAACTCCACAAACATATCAGTGTCCAAATAAACATTTTGCCCCCCTACACTGATGTTTCTCTTTGTCATGTTCTTTCTCTGAGCTTATGTTGCTCTGTGTGCCTGGATGATACACAATGATGATCATTGATACAAATGCATGATCTACTTCTGACTTGAACTCTTGAAAAATGAAACGTTTAAACTTTGTTGGATCAATGTTAAAACATGACATTCTGGCATTTTCATCAATTAAGATTTGGATGACAAAAGTTTGGAATCACTATGATTTAAAATTGTTATACTTTTATGTTGCTCTGTGTTAGATGTTAGAACCTTAATACCAAACTTATGAACAGTAGTGCTTGACATTAACACCCGCCAACCCGCCGAATGCGGGTGGATTTCAGCAGTGGCGTGTAACGCAGTCACTCCTACAAGCCTCTTTGGCGGGCTGAATTTTATATAGCTAGGCCTGAAATATTTTTTAGTAATTCTGTGAATTACACTGCGCAAACCGTACCAGATGAAGAAGGGTTGGCTCTCAGTCTCCACAGAACATAAAATATTCATTTTATTTTATTTTTATTGTTTGCATTTATGATTTTGAGTGTTCGCATTTACGAGGAAAAACAATGTTTCGGACGTGACAGTTCTCCGTTAAGGACGTGACCGCTCTGAAAGCTTTAAAACTTTCACAGAGACATCAAACAGAAAGCACAACCCCTTTCTTTAAATTGAATTTCGTTTTGTATTAATTGTATCTTAATTTTAATCAATGTTTCATCAACCAATTGCCTGGATTTAATAAATAAGAAGTAAATATAGCAGACGATAGATAATCACGAAACAGAGGCGCCGGCACGTGAACTGGAGCTCGTCTCATAAATGAACCGAAACTCAGAGTATAAGGTAGCCTATAGGCTACTTGTCTCACAGACATGTCCACTTTTAAACAGAACAATTAAAAACGAAAGAAAACAGACTACAGACTGCTCTCTGCTTATGTAATCCTTATGAAATGTGCATTTCTCTCTGGTGCGTTCACTACTGCGAAGTATATATAATATAGCCTATATAAAAAGTGTTAGCCCACAGATACATTTATGAGGGTTTATTTAATTTATTGCAATCAACAAATGATAACAATTAGTAAAAGCCACAGTTAAAGCTTTGCAAGGTGCAATTTATACGACGAGTTTAAGTTTGCTGTACTTTTAGGCCTACACGAAGTGAATGCCAGCAATCATTCAGTCAGTGACGAATTAATAAAAACATTATAAACTTAACGAAACAATACACAATTGTAGTTTAAGTTCGCGCTGAAACTATATTTAAATTTTTTTAAATAAACGAGGAGCGTGAACTAGAACGAGCAGTTCCACGCGCATGCCCGGGAAACTCATGAATATTAATGTAGGCTCCGCCCACTGCCTCTACAGATGCACAAGTCAGTTTTGCACCACATTTCACGGTGCACTTGGTGCAAAAGGGAGAGCGCGCGAAACTTGTCACTTGAAAGCGAAAAACAGTGTTTGAGATTCGTCGCTGCAGATTCAAGCAGCTGTAGTTATGTACTTGTGTTTGTGCTAGAAAAATATACAAGACATTTGTGAGAAAATATTCTACAAGTGTGCAACTCTCATTGGATAAATTCACATACTGATTTGCAGATGAGCAAAATTTCTCTGTGACTTCACATGTTTTGATGCGGGTGTTTAAATGCGTTTTGCACCATATTCACTGCAGCAACTGTAGCAAAAATGTGAGCGTACGAGTTTCTTAATTTGTGATTTGTAGAATAGGATTTGTGCACCTGCAATGAAGAATTTGAGAAGGTGTAACCGTTGTGTTGTTTGTGGAAGATTAAAAAAAAGTCTACAAGTTTGCAACTCTTAAAACATTTCTCTCTGTGACTTCAAATTTACTGATACACATGTGTGGCTATTCTCTACAACTACAAATTTCACTGTCACAGGCGTTCAGTAGTTTTGCACCAAAAATATCTCCATACGTAATGCGTAATGCAGTTAGCCGGTTAGCAGGTGTCCTACACAATATAAAAACTCAAAACTACGTATTTTGAACACCCGGTAGAAAATATATACACCATTAATTTTTCATACTTACAGGTTGTGATTCTGAGGTGTAAGCTGGCCACAAAAAAAACTGTTTTAATTATTCTGATTTCTTTTGATTATTTTAATTTCTTCTATGTAAAGCACTTTGAATTACCATTGTGTATGAAATGTGCTATATAAATAAACCTGCCTTGCCTTGCCTAATAATCCTTTAGGTGAGTGTATATCTCTGGCTGTAATATGAATATACTAATATCTCTGGCTGTTTTTTTCTGATTATCTCCTGATGTGACGTGACAGCAGTAATGTATTATACAATCAGGGTATCTCCCGAGCATTTGTTTTTTAATTTAATATTGAAATCAGACAAATTTGAAAATTGCGCTTTTTGTGTTTCACAATAAAAAACACATGAAAAACAAGTTATAGACCTGATTTAAGAAAAAAAAAACAGATGATCGGAAGATACCCTTATTCTAATAATCATGTAACTGTCCGTGTGTTTTTTTGCAGGACTCTCAGTATTTAGACGTCAGTCCAGTTTCCTCAGGATCAGCTGATGGTGAACAAGGAGCCGCTACAGAGACTGAAGACACAGACATACACAGCGATCACACTAACATGTGTGTGTGACTTCACACCAGTTTCTTGTTTTTTAATTTCAATTTTAAATTTGCTAAATATTGATTACAATGTAGTGTATCACACACTATGCAATGCATGTGAGTAGCCTAATACAAAGTGACAAAACTAAAACCCTCCCCTTTTAATCAACAAGAAATGCAGATACAGTTTTGTGTATTATGACTGGAGATTGTAATTAATTCATCAATATAATATCTTCAGTATAATCTTAGGGAAATATTTTACAAGTTTACTTTGAAAAACAGATATGTGTTATCAGATGTGTTAATGCCAGCAGAGTATTCATAAATATTATACAGATACAATTTACTGAACATTTTTGTAAAATATTTTTCATATGAAAACATTTGTATATGATGATTTTTACATTTCCAAATTGTCACATTCTTTTACTCTTTTCTTGTTTTTCCTCCTGCATCTGAACAGTTAATTACTAATTGCAAAGTTGAATCATATTTCTCTTGATCTAAAGACAAATACAAATCAGGGATGAGTGTCACTCCTGCTTAATTCCACAATTTATTAAGCCCACATAAGGAAAGTTACAAGAGAACATCAGGAGGACTGAAATTACTTTTTACTGAAATAGTGTAGTCGATTTTTTATTTTATTTTAACCTATGGCCATGAAAAGATACAGTGTCATGTAAAAAGTGTTAAAAGCTAAACAATTTGTTATTCTATTGTTGCGGGCCAAAAGTTTAATGGAAATGAATATGTATTAGGCTACTTTATGTATTAAAGTTCAATAACATGGTTGCAAGGTTGTGAATGTAATGGCGCAATGGATAAGACACATGCCTTTGGTGTGAGAGACCCGGGTTTGAATCCACTGTGAGACACCATTGTGTCCCTGAGGAAGACACTTAACCCCTAGTTGCTCCAGAGGCGTGCGACCTCTGACATATGTAGCAATTGTAAGTCGCTTTGGATAAAAGCGTCAGCTAAATGAATAAATGTAAATTCAGGCCGTGGATCGTGTTGAGTCTCGTGTGTGTGTTATGTGTGCACGAGCATTGTGTTGCTGGCTGCAGTTCACTAACAGCCCCCTGATGTCGTTAATAACTGCTTTATGAATTATACATAACAGCCCACTTCCAGAAATCCAAACAAATAATGAGACGAGAAAAGATGGTAAAAATTTAAGCTGTAATTCAGGTTCATTCATCATACAGTGGACACTCAAGTTAAACACGGTGCATTGTGGGATACAGTACCCAGCACAACGTGCTCAGTTGTTGTATCCTGCAGATTTTGGCAAAAGTAGTAGATAATTTGGGTATACATACTGTAATAAATCACATACTGTGCACAATACGCAGACTATTCACGGTTCTGATGAATGTCAGTCAACATGTTTCAGTGTAGCTGTGCTAGTTTGTCTCGGTACAACAAAAAACATCTAATAATAAATACAACAACAACAAAAATCACCATACAAAAAAAGTACAAAACATTTACAACACAATACTTCATTAGAAAACAAATCAGTACTTGATTACAAGTCACAATCATGAGGTGCTCAGCGCACGACACTCGAACATCACACTGAACTGATACTGTGGAGACTCTGAGATGTGCCGCAAAAACACACAAACACAATTACAATCACCACAGATATCCATCGATCCGTCGACCCAGCCTCAGTTTGGGTCGCGCTGTAGACTGTAGCTTATGACATGAGTGTTTTCTGAAGACCTTCCAGTGCTCGGGTCAGGCCTTCTCCGTTCCTACAGCCCAGGTCACGGATGCGCTCGCTCTGAGAGCCTGAAGCCTTCGGTCCCGGGCCGGCTCTGCTGCCGGTGTGGTCCCGGTGCTCTCAGTCCACGGGGAACTCGGTCTCCAGGGCCGTCCCGGGATGGGTGTGTGTGTGTGTGTCCTTCAGGAGCCGCAGGGACACACAGCTGAGCCAGCTTCTGCTGGTGGGCATCTCTCCTACAAGCTCCCAGCTGTCCGAGTCCTCGCAGTACCGCTCGATAGTGTCGTGATACCTGTGTGTGTGTGTGTGTGTGTGTGTGTGTGTGTGGGGTGGGGGGGTTAGAAGATCTGTCAAAATGGCTGAAAAGCTAAATTCAAATTTCTTTCTTAAATATTAGTAAAATTCATATTGTACTCGAATTCTAAAGGCAATATTTAACAGGGAAAAAGGACTGTATTGTCTCCTATGTCCACAAGAGGGCGCAATAGGGAAATATAAACAAAACCAAAGTAACATTGGAAATTAAATGACATTCACTTCACAAGTGCATTCGTTTTTGAAACAATTGTTCTTAAAGTTACATAAAATATATTTCCTGTAATTTCCTTAAATGTGCATGCAAGGAAAAATAAGGTTACAATAGTGCATAAATACTTTATCAAATGCTTTATTTTATCAAATACTTTATCTTTAATAAAGTCTGCATTTTTTTTTTTTTTTTTTTTGCGCACAAAAAGTATTCTCATCGCTTCATAACATTAGGGATGAACCACTGGAGTCACATGGACTACTTTACCAATGTCTTTACTACCTTTCTGGGCCTTAAAACTGGCGATTACATTGCAGTCTATGGAGGGTCAGAAACCTCAGATTTCATCAAAAATATCTTCGTTTGAGTCCCGAAGATGAACGAAGGTCTTACTGGTTTGGAACGAGTAATTAATGACAGAAATTTCATTTTTTGGCTGAACTAACCCTTTAAGTACCTGGACAACTGAACGGATCTCTGTTTCACGCTCAATATGAAAAATAAATCTGTAATGGGAAAACGGCCCCGGCGCAAAGTCGACCTGAAGGAGTGGGGTTTCTTTTAAAAACTATTTTCAGTCGCATGTCTTCACCTTTCAAATCGAATGAAATAAAAATAAATAAATAAATTTCACACAAATGTGGTGGTATATTTCTTAAATTTCACAGGACTGTAGTGTAGTATCATCTCTCACCTGTCCCATCCCTCCTCTCCTCCCAACACGTAAATCTTCCCGTCCACCACGGCCACGCCGGGCCGGTAGCGCCGCTCCTTCATGGGCGCACACATGGTCCACTGGTTGGTCTTGGGGTCGTAGCACTCGACCTTATCTGTGTTCTCGGTGGACGCGTGCCAGCCGCCTACAGAGGAACATCTGTGAGACACACTGCAAAACATGCTTTTCTTACTGAGTGCTTTTGTCTTGTTTCCAGTCCAAATATATAAGAATTCTTAAATCAAGATGCATTTACTAGATGAGTGAAATGACATAAGATATTATGTTCTGTTTTACAGGGGAATTAATCAAAATAAAGAGAGTTGGTGCTTAAAACAAGCTAAATTATCTGCCAATGGGGTGAGAAAAATAAACTTAATTCAAACAGAAACAAGACTATTTTTCTCACCCCACTGGCACATAATTTAGCTTGTTTTAAGCAAAAATTCACTTGAGTGAAATAATTCCCCCGTAAAACAAGACATAATATCTTATGTCATTTTACTACTTGAGTAAATGCATCTTGATTCAAGAAATGCTTGATATTTGGACTGTAAGAAAAGTATTTTTTTGCAGTGTACAGTAGGGGTGTTGAAATTAGCATTAGCATACAATGGCAGAGAGACGCGAGTGCGAGTAACTAAAAATGCTCCAGCTACTTTAAAAGCCTACATCTGGGCACATTTCGGCTTTTATGAACAACCTGGTGAGCACGACCTGGAGAAGACGCGCGGTGTGTGTAAATCGTGTCACACACAAATAAAATATGCAGGGGGTAATACCACTAACTTGATAAACCACGTCAGCCGTTTTCACCCTGAGCTGTGAACGCCTGGCAGAGTCTGACCGCTTGTATTTACTGACAAAATTGTATACATGTGTAGTAAAATTGAAAATTGAGGATGCAGTGCATCGTGATGCATCGAGATATCGATTTGAACTGAATCGATGACATGATAATCATAATCGAACCGCGAGACCAGTGTAGGTTCACACCCCTAGTGTACGGGACGAAACTCGTGACACTGACGGATGGTAACTCGAGGTCTCCATATTCACCGATGACGTAGATCTTCCCCTTCAGGATGCAGGCCGCCGACCCCGAGCGGGCGATCTGCATGGGCGCCACCTCGGCCCACACACAGCTTTTAGGGTTGTACACTTGAGCCAAGTCTGTGCCGTCACCATCTTCTAAAACAGCTCCTCCTGTGGGATTTCACAAGAGAAACGTCATCATTAGGGCTGTCACGATACACTCACATCACGATACGATACATATCACGATACGATATCATTGCGATACTCAAGACTTGATACTCAAACTGTTGATTAAAATGCTAATTTTGGTAATACATTGTGTGTGTAAATGAACAGGCTTGGACTTGGTGCTGGAAACCCAAAGCACAGGACAATAGAGACACCAGAATAACAATATTCATGATTCTGAAACTGAAAACAGAATTATTTTAGATGAATATGCTTGCACTCTTTCACTGACTAGATATATTTAAAATAATGTGGGCCAGTTTTACTGGTAACACACATTTGGCATTATCAGGACCCACAAATATTCCCCCATTGCATTATTATACATTATATTCAGCATTATATATAGTAGTTTAATGTAGCACTGACACCGAAACTCTGAAAACTTGCCGACTAGCATGAATTAGTAGTTGTGCAAACCGTGGCATAAGGTCATAAACGGCTTGAGTTATGTAGACAGCATTTTAGTATTAGTTATTCTGGCCTTCACAAATAATAGCATCTGTTTACTCTCCTCCACATCATCCAAGATGTTCATGTCTTTCTTTCTTCAGCCGAAAAGATATTGAGGTTTTTGAGGGAAACATTCCAGGATTTTTCTCCATATAGTGACTTCAACGGGTTAAAGGTCCAAATGTGAGTTTCAGCTTCAAAGTCTCTACAGGATCTACAGGTTTGTCTAGATAAGACTCTTATTCCTCGGCTGGGATCCTGTCGAGACTTTGAAGCTGCACTGAAACTCCACTGAAACCCCATTGAAGTCACTATATGGAGAAAAATCCTGGAGTTAATTTCTTTTCGACTGAAGAAAGAAAGACACGAACATCTCGGATGACGTGGAGGTGAGTGAATCATCAGGGAATTTTAATTAAGAATTGAACTACTCCTTTAACCTCACATTCTTCACACACTTCTGAAATGTTTGATTGGCAGTGATGCCTTTTAGACATGTATTGTCTATTTTGACATTATTTCAGTCCACATGTGTTTCACTCAGGAATCAGTGCCTAGAGCTTGTGTTGGAGGAAACCTGCTACCTGTCACATAGAGTAACCCATCCAGCGCCACCACAGCCGGACTGGTGACCGCCATCTTCACCGACTCCATGAACTGCCATGTGTTTGTGTGAGGATTATAACACTCAACCGAGTCCAGGCGAGAACGGCCCTCCCAGCCGCCCACAGCAAACACATACCCGTCCAGCATCACCAGCCCTGGAGAACAACACAGGGTTATTTCAGCTCTCAAACAAGAGGGTCTGGTTTATTTACAAACAATGGTAAGAAACAGGGCAGGGTGTAATATATATAAAGGTTTAATGGTCCTGAAAAAAAGTGTCACACTTGTGCTCATCGTGGACAAAAATGATTGCATTGGAAATGAATGGAGACGCATTTCATCTAGTGGAAGCGTCTGGTACTGCAGCCAAACAAAATCTGACCAAAAGCTCGTTTTTTTGAGAAATCAGGCTCAAATTTGGAACAAAACTTGTTTAGATTTATGGCTTTGATTTTCTTGCCATTTTAAAGTAAAACGTGTTTTTGAAAATATAGATTTCATATAAAAATTGAAAATAGTATTTTTGCAAACCTATTTTTCATAACAATAAACGTAAAAATCTGTACCTTTTTTTAAGTTCGATTTTTTTGCCTTTTTTCACTTCAGCAATAATCTGCCAAGTGTGGTCTTTGAAAAGAGATCAAACTGAAGTCTGTGCTCTAAAGCATTCAAGATTTACAACAGTTCAAGTTGGATATTTAATTTTCAGGTCTATGCTCAAAAAGTGAATAAATGGAATTTAAATACAACGTAAATATAATGTAGTACCATAAAATTTCCTAAAAATACAAAATATTAAATAAAAAAACATTATCAAACTAAAATATTGTACAATCCTTTCATTGAAATAATAGTAAAAAAATTAAATTTAAATTTAAAAAACGCCACACAAAAAGCACCAGATTAAACATGTGAAACTTTGACTCATTGTAAACCTCAGTGTCATTGCACTGCACGTTCAGGACTTTTGGAGCTGAAGGGAACGCAGCATGAGCTGCTCTTTTGCATAAGTTTGTGCAGATTCGGTGTGTGTTACCCAGTTCTGATCGAGCCACGTTCATGGGTGCCATCTCTAACCAGGAGTCAAAGCACGGGTCATAGCGCCACATCTCTCGACTGGCAGAGCCGTCTGGAAACTCACCGCCAGCCAGATACAGCATGGAGCCTGGAAACACACACACACACAGTCACGCGCACACACACACGCACAATATGTTGCCAAACATATAACATGCTAGAAACATAATCACTGCAATAATGATCCAATCATAGATTCTTAAGCATTTGCCCGTTTCAATTTCTTTGGCCGGGCCGTGTATAATCACACTGCATTACAAATGACAAAACTGGCGTGCGAGAACACACACACTACAAGAGTAACACATCAAGCAAAGCTCGCCTTTCTCACAGCGCAGATCCTGTGCAACGAAGCCCGCGAGTGTCCTTGGAATTCAACTCAACCTTTCCAAACTTTATGAAAGACTGTTTTATATAAGCGTGTTTCTAAAGCACACTCAGTGTTAAAGGGATAATTCACCCAAAAATGAAAATGAGCCCTCCACACGGCTCTGGCGGGTTAATAAAGGCCTTCTGAAGCGAAGCCATGCGTTTGTGTAAGAACAATATTCATATTCAAAACTTTACAAACTGTAAACTTCCGCTAACTATCGTACGCGCGCTCACGAGAGACTGGCGTTTTGTTTTGCTCGATCCTCTGCGCTTCCGCGTTCATCTCCGGGACTTATGGTACGTCATACGCTGGAACGCCAGTCTCTCATGGACGAGCGTACGACAGTTAGCTGTTAAATATGAATATTTTTCTTACACAAACTCATCTCTTCGCTTCAGAAGGCCTTTATTAACCCCCGCAGAGCCTGTGGAGTACTTTAATGATGGAGAGATGCACTTTTATGATGGATAGATGCACTTTTATGATGGATAGATGCACTTTTATGATGGAGATATGCACTTTTATGATGGATAGATGCACTTTTATGATGGATAGATGCACTTTTATGATGGATAAATGCACTTTTATGATGGATAGATGCACTTTTATGATGGATAGATGCACTATTATGATGGATAGATGCACTATTATGATGGATAGATGCACTATTATGATGGATAGATGCACTATTATGGACTTCAAAACAGAAACAGCCATGCACTGCCATTATAAAGCTTGGAAGAGCCAGGACATGTTTTAATATAACACTAATTGTATTCGTCTGAAAGAAGAGTGTCATATACACCTAGAACGACCTAAGGGCGAGTAAATCTAATTTTCATTTTTGGGTGAACTATCCCTTTAACATCGCGCATCTGCAGTTAAAAGCGAAGCTCAGCATCGACCCAGTATGGCTGTAGAGAGATCCTGATGCCCGATCGTTCTCCCACTGCGACTCACCAGAGACGACGAGGCCGTGTTTGCTGACGGCGAAGGGCAGGCAGGCCAGACTCTTCCACTGGCTGGTGAGCGGGTCGAAGCTCTCCACGCTGCGCAGAACAACCTTATCATCCTCTCCTCCGACTGTCACAATCACCTCAGCTGTGCCTGACACACACACACACACACACACACACACACACAATCAGTGTAATACACACATGACGACAGGTACATCGAGTTACCCCTCCCATTTCTGCTAGCTTTATATCTTATCCTGTGCGAATAGGCCTTTAATATTACAGATGTCCTGTGGTAAATCACATTACTCCATCTACCCTTGTGAAGTTAATCCCGTCCGAATAGGGCTGAAGACAGTGTGTGTTCACCTGTAGCGCGCCGGGGCCGGGCCCGGGGCCCGTACAGCTCTCCTCTGCGGTCCTGCAGGAGCAGATAGTCCTTGGCTTCAGAGATCAGCTTCTGGCACTTCAGCGACTCCTTCACGACATCCAGAGTCTCCACCACGTCATGAATGTAGTACGGGCTGATGAGCGGCAGACGGATGTGCTCGAGAACCTGCCAAACACACGAGGTCAGTGATGAACCTGAGAAACACACACTCACAATCACACGAGTTCAGTGATGAACCTGAGAAACACACGAGTTCAGTGATGAACCTGAGAAACGCACACACACACACTCACACGAGTTCAGTGATGAACCTGAGAAACACACGAGATCAGTGATGAACCTGAGAAACGCACACACACACACACTCACAATCACACGAGATCAGTGATGAACCTGAGAAACACACACTCACAATCACACGAGATCAGTGATGAACCTGAGAAACACACACTCACAATCACACGAGTTCAGTGATGAACCTGAGAAACACACACTCACAATCACACGAGTTCAGTGATGAACCTGAGAAACGCACACACACACACTCACACGAGTTCAGTGATGAACCTGAGAAACACACGAGTTCAGTGATGAACCTGAGAAACACACGAGTTCAGTGATGAACCTGAGAAACACACGAGTTCAGTGATGAACCTGAGAAACACACACTCACAATCACACGAGTTCAGTGATGAACCTGAGAAACACACACTCACAATCACACGAGTTCAGTGATGAACCTGAGAAACACACGAGTTCAGTGATGAACCTGAGAAACACACGAGATCAGTGATGAACCTGAGAAACACACACTCACAATCACACGAGATCAGTGATGAACCTGAGAAACACACACTCACAATCACACGAGTTCAGTGATGAACCTGAGAAACACACGAGTTCAGTGATGAAACTGAGAAACACACAAGATCAGTGATGAACCTGAGAAACACACACTCACAATCACACGAGTTCAGTGATGAACCTGAGAAACACACACTCACAATCACACGAGTTCAGTGATGAACCTGAGAAACACACACTCACAATCACACGAGTTCAGTGATGAACCTGAGAAACACACGAGTTCAGTGATGAACCTGAGAAACACACGAGATCAGTGATGAACCTGAGAAACACACACTCACAATCACACGAGATCAGTGATGAACCTGAGAAACACACACTCACAATCACACGAGTTCAGTGATGAACCTGAGAAACACACGAGTTCAGTGATGAAACTGAGAAACACACGAGATCAGTGATGAACCTGAGAAACACACACTCACAATCACACGAGTTCAGTGATGAACCTGAGAAACACACACTCACAATCACACGAGTTCAGTGATGAACCTGAGAAACACACGAGTTCAGTGATGAAACTGAGAAACACACAAGATCAGTGATGAACCTGAGAAACGCACACACACACACACACACACTCACACGAGTTCAGTGATGAAACTGAGAAACACACGAGTTCAGTGATGAAACTGAGAAACACACGAGATCAGTGATGAAACTGAGAAACACACACTCACAATCACACGAGTTCAGTGATGAACCTGAGAAACACACACTCACAATCACACGAGTTCAGTGATGAAACTGAGAAACACACGAGTTCAGTGATGAAACTGAGAAACACACGAGTTCAGTGATGAACCTGAGAAACACACGAGTTCAGTGATGAAACTGAGAAACACACGAGTTCAGTGATGAAACTGAGAAACACACAAGATCAGTGATGAACCTGAGAAACGCACACACACACACACACTCACACGAGTTCAGTGATGAAACTGAGAAACACACGAGTTCAGTGATGAAACTGAGAAACACACGAGATCAGTGATGAAACTGAGAAACACACACTCACAATCACACGAGTTCAGTGATGAACCTGAGAAACACACACTCACAATCACACGAGTTCAGTGATGAACCTGAGAAACACACACTCACAATCACACGAGTTCAGTGATGAACCTGAGAAACACACACTCACAATCACACGAGTTCAGTGATGAACCTGAGAAACACACACTCACAATCACACGAGTTCAGTGATGAAACTGAGAAACACACGAGATCAGTGATGAAACTGAGAAACACACGAGTTCAGTGATGAAACTGAGAAACACACGAGTTCAGTGATGAAACTGAGAAACACACGAGTTCAGTGATGAACCTGAGAAACGCACACACACACACACACTCACACGAGTTCAGTGATGAAACTGAGAAACACACACTCACAATCACACGAGTTCAGTGATGAAACTGAGAAACGCACGAGTTCAGTGATGAAACTGAGAAACACACACACACACACACACACTCACACGAGATCAGTGATGAACCTGAGAAACACACACTCACAATCACACGAGTTCAGTGATGAAACTGAGAATCACACGAGTTCAGTGATGAAACTGAGAAACGCACGAGTTCAGTGATGAAACTGAGAAACACACGAGATCAGTGATGAACCTGAGAAACACACACACACACTCACACGAGTTCAGTGATGAAACTGAGAAACACACGAGATCAGTGATGAACCTGAGAAACACACACACACACTCACACGAGTTCAGTGATGAACCTGAGAAACACACACTCACAATCACACGAGTTCAGTGATGAACCTGAGAAACGCACACTCACAATCACACGAGTTCAGTGATGAACCTGAGAAACACACACACACACACTCACACGAGTTCAGTGATGAACCTGAGAAACACACACTCACAATCACACGAGTTCAGTGATGAACCTGAGAATCACACGAGATCAGTGATGAACCTGAGAAACACACACTCACAATCACACGAGTTCAGTGATGAACCTGAGAAACACACACTCACAATCACACGAGTTCAGTGATGAACCTGAGAAACACACACTCACAATCACACGAGTTCAGTGATGAACCTGAGAAACGCACACACACACACACACTCACACGAGTTCAGTGATGAACCTGAGAAACACACGAGATCAGTGATGAACCTGAGAAACGCACACACACACACTCACAATCACACGAGATCAGTGATGAACCTGAGAAACACACACTCACAATCACACGAGATCAGTGATGAACCTGAGAAACACACACTCAAAATCACACGAGTTCAGTGATGAACCTGAGAAACACACACTCACAATCACACGAGATCAGTGATGAACCTGAGAAACACACACTCACAATCACACGAGTTCAGTGATGAACCTGAGAAACACACACTCACAATCACACGAGTTCAGTGATGAACCTGAGAAACACACACACACACTCACACGAGTTCAGTGATGAACCTGAGAAACACACGAGATCAGTGATGAACCTGAGAAACGCACACACACACACTCACAATCACACGAGATCAGTGATGAACCTGAGAAACACACACTCACAATCACACGAGTTCAGTGATGAACCTGAGAAACACACACTCACAATCACACGAGATCAGTGATGAACCTGAGAAACACACGAGTTCAGTGATGAACCTGAGAAACGCACACACACACACACACTCACACGAGTTCAGTGATGAACCTGAGAAACACACGAGTTCAGTGATGAACCTGAGAAACGCACACACACACACTCACAATCACACGAGATCAGTGATGAACCTGAGAAACACACACTCACAATCACACGAGTTCAGTGATGAACCTGAGAAACGCACACACACACTCACAATCACACGAGTTCAGTGATGAACCTGAGAAACACACGAGTTCAGTGATGAACCTGAGAAACGCACACACACACACTCACAATCACACGAGATCAGTGATGAACCTGAGAAACACACACTCACAATCACACGAGTTCAGTGATGAACCTGAGAAACACACACTCACAATCACACGAGTTCAGTGATGAACCTGAGAAACACACGAGTTCAGTGATGAACCTGAGAAACACACACACACACTCACACGAGTTCAGTGATGAAACTGAGAAACACACGAGATCAGTGATGAACCTGAGAAACGCACACACACACACTCACATGAGTTCAGTGATGAAACTGAGAAACGCACACACACACACTCACAATCACACGAGTTCAGTGATGAACCTGAGAAACACACACTCAAAATCACACGAGTTCAGTGATGAACCTGAGAAACACACACTCACAATCACACGAGTTCAGTGATGAACCTGAGAAACACACACTCACAATCACACGAGTTCAGTGATGAACCTGAGAAACACACACACACACACTCACAATCACACGAGATCAGTGATGAACCTGAGAAACACACACGCACACACTCACATGAGATCAGTGATGAACCTGAGAAACGCACGAGATCAGTGATGAACCTGAGAAACACACACACACACACTCACAATCACACGAGATCAGTGATGAACCTGAGAAACACACACACACACACACTCACAATCACACGAGATCAGTGATGAACCTGAGAAACACACACGCACACACTCACATGAGATCAGTGATGAAACTGAGAAACACACGAGATCAGTGATGAACCTGAGAAACGCACACACACACACTCACATGAGATCAGTGATGAACCTGAGAAACACACGAGTTCAGTGATGAACCTGAGAAACGCACACACACACACACACACACTCACACGAGTTCAGTGATGAACCTGAGAAACGCACACACACACACTCACACGAGTTCAGTGATGAACCTGAGAAACACACACTCACAATCACACGAGTTCAGTGATGAACCTGAGAAACACACACACACACACACTCACAATCACACGAGATCAGTGATGAACCTGAGAAACACACACACACACACTCACAATCACACGAGATCAGTGATGAACCTGAGAAACACACACACACACACTCACAATCACACGAGTTCAGTGATGAACCTGAGAAACACACACTCACAATCACACGAGTTCAGTGATGAACCTGAGAAACACACACTCACAATCACACGAGTTCAGTGATGAACCTGAGAAACACACGCACACACACTCACACGAGTTCAGTGATGAACCTGAGAAACGCACACACACACACTCACACGAGTTCAGTGATGAACCTGAGAAACACACACTCACAATCACACGAGTTCAGTGATGAACCTGAGAAACACACACACACACACTCACAATCACACGAGATCAGTGATGAACCTGAGAAACACACACACACACACACTCACACGAGTTCAGTGATGAACCTGAGAAACGCACACACACACACTCACACGAGTTCAGTGATGAACCTGAGAAACACACACTCACAATCACACGAGTTCAGTGATGAACCTGAGAAACACACACACACACACTCACAATCACACGAGATCAGTGATGAACCTGAGAAACGCACACACACACACACTCACACGAGTTCAGTGATGAACCTGAGAAACACACGAGATCAGTGATGAACCTGAGAAACGCACACACACACACTCACATGAGTTCAGTGATGAAACTGAGAAACACACGAGATCAGTGATGAACCTGAGAAACACACACACACACACTCACAATCACACGAGATCAGTGATGAACCTGAGAAACGCACACACACACACACTCACACGAGTTCAGTGATGAACCTGAGAAACACACGAGATCAGTGATGAACCTGAGAAACGCACACACACACACTCACATGAGTTCAGTGATGAAACTGAGAAACACACGAGATCAGTGATGAACCTGAGAAACGCACACACACACACTCACATGAGATCAGTGATGAACCTGAGAAACACACGAGTTCAGTGATGAACCTAAGAAACGCACACACACACACACACTCACACGAGTTCAGTGATGAACCTGAGAAACGCACACACACACACTCACACGAGTTCAGTGATGAACCTGAGAAACACACACTCACAATCACACGAGTTCAGTGATGAACCTGAGAAACACACACACACACACTCACAATCACACGAGTTCAGTGATGAACCTGAGAAACACACACTCACAATCACACGAGTTCAGTGATGAAACTGAGAAACACACACACACACACTCACAATCACACGAGTTCAGTGATGAACCTGAGAAACACACGAGATCAGTGATGAACCTGAGAAACACACACACAGACACTCACAATCACACGAGATCAGTGATGAACCTGAGAAACGCACACACACACACACTCACACGAGTTCAGTGATGAACCTGAGAAACACACGAGATCAGTGATGAACCTGAGAAACACACACACACACACTCACATGAGATCAGTGATGAAACTGAGAAACACACGAGTTCAGTGATGAACCTGAGAAACACACGAGATCAGTTATGAACCTGAGAAACACACACACACACACTCACAATCACACGAGATCAGTGATGAACCTGAGAAACACACACACACACACTCACAATCACACGAGATCAGTGATGAACCTGAGAAACACACACGCACACACTCACATGAGATCAGTGATGAAACTGAGAAACACACGAGATCAGTGATGAACCTGAGAAACGCACACACACACTCACATGAGATCAGTGATGAACCTGAGAAACACACGAGTTCAGTGATGAACCTGAGAAACGCACACACACACACACACACTCACACGAGTTCAGTGATGAACCTGAGAAACGCACACACACACACTCACACGAGTTCAGTGATGAACCTGAGAAACACACACTCACACGAGTTCAGTGATGAACCTGAGAAACACACACACACTCACAATCACACGAGATCAGTGATGAACCTGAGAAACACACACACACACACTCACAATCACACGAGATCAGTGATGAACCTGAGAAACACACACACACACACTCACAATCACACGAGTTCAGTGATGAACCTGAGAAACACACACTCACAATCACACGAGTTCAGTGATGAACCTGAGAAACACACGAGTTCAGTGATGAACCTGAGAAACACACACACACACTCACACAAGTTCAGTGATGAAACTGAGAAACACACGAGTTCAGTGATGAACCTGAGAAACGCACACACACACACTCACACGAGTTCAGTGATGAACCTGAGAAACGCACACACACACACTCACACGAGTTCAGTGATGAACCTGAGAAACACACACTCACAATCACACGAGTTCAGTGATGAACCTGAGAAACACACACACACACACTCACAATCACACGAGATCAGTGATGAACCTGAGAAACGCACACACACACACACTCACACGAGTTCAGTGATGAACCTGAGAAACACACGAGATCAGTGATGAACCTGAGAAACACACACACACACACTCACAATCACACGAGATCAGTGATGAACCTGAGAAACGCACACACACACACTCACATGAGATCAGTGATGAACCTGAGAAACACACGAGATCAGTGATGAACCTGAGAAACGCACACACACACACTCACATGAGTTCAGTGATGAAACTGAGAAACACACGAGATCAGTGATGAACCTGAGAAACACACACACACACACTCACAATCACACGAGATCAGTGATGAACCTGAGAAACGCACACACACACTCACGAGATCAGTGATGAACCTGAGAAACGCACACACACACACACACACTCACACGAGATCAGTGATGAACCTGAGAAACGCACACACACACACTCACAATCACACGAGTTCAGTGATGAAACTGAGAAACACACACACACACTCACACGAGTTCAGTGATGAAACTGAGAAACACACACTCACAATCACACGAGTTCAGTGATGAACCTGAGAAAAACACACTCACAATCACACAAGTTCAGTGATGAACCTGAGAAACACACGAGATCAGTGATGAACCTGAGAAACGCACACACACACACTCACAATCACACGAGTTCAGTGATGAACCTGAGAAACACACACTCACAATCACACGAGATCAGTGATGAACCTGAGAAACGCACACACACACTCACGAGATCAGTGATGAACCTGAGAAACACACACGCACACACACACACTCACATGAGATCAGTGATGAACCTGAGAAACGCACACACACACACACACACTCACATGAGATCAGTGATGAACCTGAGAAACGCACACACACACACACACTCACATGAGATCAGTGATGAACCTGAGAAACGCACACACACACACTCACATGAGATCAGTGATGAACCTGAGAAACACACACGCACACACACACACTCACATGAGATCAGTGATGAACCTGAGAAACGCACACACACACACACACTCACATGAGATCAGTGATGAACCTGAGAAACGCACACACACACACTCACAATCACACAAGTTCAGTGATGAACCTGAGAAACACACGAGATCAGTGATGAAACTGAGAAACACACACACACACACACTCACAATCACACAAGTTCAGTGATGAACCTGAGAAACGCACACACACACTCACGAGATCAGTGATGAACCTGAGAAACGCACACACACACACTCACATGAGATCAGTGATGAACCTGAGAAACGCACACACACACACACACACTCACACGAGATCAGTGATGAACCTGAGAAACGCACACACACACACTCACAATCACACGAGTTCAGTGATGAAACTGAGAAACACACACACACACTCACACGAGTTCAGTGATGAACCTGAGAAACACACACTCACAATCACACGAGTTCAGTGATGAAACTGAGAAACACACACTCACAATCACACGAGTTCAGTGATGAACCTGAGAAACACACATTCACAATCACACGAGTTCAGTGATGAACCTGAGAAACACACACTCACAATCACACGAGTTCAGTGATGAACCTGAGAAACACACACACACACTCACGCGAGTTCAGTGATGAACCTGAGAAACACACACTCACAATCACACGAGATCAGTGATGAACCTGAGAAACACACACTCACAATCACACGAGTTCAGTGATGAACCTGAGAAACACACACACACACACAAGTTCAGTGATGAACTTGAGAAACACACGAGATCAGTGATGAACCTGAGAAACGCACACACACACACTCACATGAGATCAGTGATGAACCTGAGAAACGCACACACACACACTCACATGAGATCAGTGATGAACCTGAGAAACACACACTCACAATCACACGAGATCAGTGATGAACCTGAGAAACGCACACACACACTCACGAGATCAGTGATGAACCTGAGAAACACACACGCACACACACACACTCACATGAGATCAGTGATGAACCTGAGAAACGCACACACACACTCACGAGATCAGTGATGAACCTGAGAAACACACACGCACACACACACACTCACATGAGATCAGTGATGAACCTGAGAAACGCACACACACACTCCCGAGATCAGTGATGAACCTGAGAAACACACACGCACACACACACACTCACATGAGATCAGTGATGAACCTGAGAAACACACACGCACACACACACACTCACATGAGATCAGTGATGAACCTGAGAAACGCACACACACACTCACAATCACACAAGTTCAGTGATGAACCTGAGAAACACACGAGATCAGTGATGAACCTGAGAAACGCACACACACACTCACGAGATCAGTGATGAACCTGAGAAACGCACACACACACACTCACATGAGATCAGTGATGAACCTGAGAAACGCACACACACACACTCACACGAGATCAGTGATGAACCTGAGAAACGCACACACACACACTCACAATCACACGAGTTCAGTGATGAACCTGAGAAACACACACTCACAATCACACGAGTTCAGTGATGAACCTGAGAAACACACACTCACAATCACACGAGTTCAGTGATGAACCTGAGAAACACACACACACACACACTCACGCGAGTTCAGTGATGAACCTGAGAAACACACACTCACAATCACACGAGTTCAGTGATGAACCTGAGAAACACACACACACAATCACACGAGTTCAGTGATGAACCTGAGAAACACACACTCACAATCACACGAGTTCAGTGATGAACCTGAGAAACACACACTCACAATCACACGAGTTCAGTGATGAAACTGAGAAACACACACTCACAATCACACGAGTTCAGTGATGAAACTGAGAAACACACGAGATCAGTGATGAACCTGAGAAACGCACACACTCACAATCACACGAGATCAGTGATGAACCTGAGAAACGCACACACACACTCACGAGATCAGTGATGAACCTGAGAAACACACACGCACACACACACACTCACATGAGATCAGTGATGAACCTGAGAAACGCACACACACACACACACACTCACATGAGATCAGTGATGAACCTGAGAAACGCACACACACACACACACTCACATGAGATCAGTGATGAACCTGAGAAACGCACACACACACACACACTCACATGAGATCAGTGATGAACCTGAGAAACACACACGCACACACACACACTCACATGAGATCAGTGATGAACCTGAGAAACGCACACACACACACACACTCACATGAGATCAGTGATGAACCTGAGAAACACACGAGTTCAGTGATGAACCTGAGAAACGCACACACACACTCACGAGATCAGTGATGAACCTGAGAAACACACGAGATCAGTGATGAACCTGAGAAACGCACACACACACTCACGAGATCAGTGATGAACCTGAGAAACGCACACACACACACTCACATGAGATCAGTGATGAACCTGAGAAACGCACACACACACACACACACTCACACGAGATCAGTGATGAACCTGAGAAACGCACACACACACACTCACAATCACACGAGTTCAGTGATGAAACTGAGAAACACACACACACACTCACACGAGTTCAGTGATGAACCTGAGAAACACACACTCACAATCACACGAGTTCAGTGATGAAACTGAGAAACACACACTCACAATCACACGAGTTCAGTGATGAACCTGAGAAAAACACACTCACAATCACACGAGTTCAGTGATGAACCTGAGAAACACACACTCACAATCACACGAGATCAGTGATGAACCTGAGAAACACACACTCACACACAAGTTCAGTGATGAACTTGAGAAACACACGAGATCAGTGATGAACCTGAGAAACGCACACACACACACTCACATGAGATCAGTGATGAACCTGAGAAACGCACACACACACACTCACATGAGATCAGTGATGAACCTGAGAAACACACACTCACAATCACACGAGATCAGTGATGAACCTGAGAAACGCACACACACACTCACGAGATCAGTGATGAACCTGAGAAACACACACGCACACACACACACTCACATGAGATCAGTGATGAACCTGAGAAACGCACACACACACTCACGAGATCAGTGATGAACCTGAGAAACACACACGCACACACACACACTCACATGAGATCAGTGATGAACCTGAGAAACGCACACACACACTCACGAGATCAGTGATGAACCTGAGAAACACACACGCACACACACACACTCACATGAGATCAGTGATGAACCTGAGAAACGCACACACACACACTCACAATCACACAAGTTCAGTGATGAACCTGAGAAACACACGAGATCAGTGATGAACCTGAGAAACGCACACACACACTCACGAGATCAGTGATGAACCTGAGAAACGCACACACACACACTCACATGAGATCAGTGATGAACCTGAGAAACGCACACACACACACTCACACGAGATCAGTGATGAACCTGAGAAACGCACACACACACACTCACAATCACACGAGTTCAGTGATGAAACTGAGAAACACACACACACACTCACACGAGTTCAGTGATGAACCTGAGAAACACACACTCACAATCACACGAGATCAGTGATGAACCTGAGAAACACACGAGTTCAGTGATGAACCTGAGAAACGCACACACACACACTCACAATCACACGAGTTCAGTGATGAAACTGAGAAACACACACACACACTCACACGAGTTCAGTGATGAACCTGAGAAACACACACTCACAATCACACGAGTTCAGTGATGAAACTGAGAAACACACACACACACTCACACGAGTTCAGTGATGAACCTGAGAAACACACACTCACAATCACACGAGTTCAGTGATGAACCTGAGAAACACACACTCACAATCACACGAGTTCAGTGATGAACCTGAGAAACACACACTCACAATCACACGAGTTCAGTGATGAAACTGAGAAACACACGAGATCAGTGATGAACCTGAGAAACACACACACACACTCACACGAGTTCAGTGATGAAACTGAGAAACACACGAGATCAGTGATGAACCTGAGAAACGCACACACACACACTCACATGAGATCAGTGATGAACCTGAGAAACGCACACACACACACACTCACTCACACGAGATCAGTGATGAACCTGAGAAACGCACACACACACACTCACAATCACACGAGTTCAGTGATGAAACTGAGAAACACACACACACACTCACACGAGTTCAGTGATGAACCTGAGAAACACACACTCACAATCACACGAGTTCAGTGATGAAACTGAGAAACACACACACACACACACTCACATGAGATCAGTGATGAACCTGAGAAACACACACTCACAATCACACGAGATCAGTGATGAACCTGAGAAACGCACACACACACTCACGAGATCAGTGATGAACCTGAGAAACACACACGCACACACACACACTCACATGAGATCAGTGATGAACCTGAGAAACGCACACACACACTCACGAGATCAGTGATGAACCTGAGAAACGCACACACACACACTCACATGAGATCAGTGATGAACCTGAGAAACGCACACACACACACACACACTCACACGAGATCAGTGATGAACCTGAGAAACGCACACACACACACTCACAATCACACGAGTTCAGTGATGAAACTGAGAAACACACACACACACTCACATGAGATCAGTGATGAACCTGAGAAACACACACACACACACACACACTCACATGAGATCAGTGATGAACCTGAGAAACGCACACACACACACACACACTCACACGAGTTCAGTGATGAACCTGAGAAACGCACACACACACACTCACAATCACACGAGTTCAGTGATGAACCTGAGAAACACACACTCACAATCACACGAGTTCAGTGATGAAACTGAGAAACACACACTCACAATCACACGAGTTCAGTGATGAACCTGAGAAACACACACTCACAATCACACGAGTTCAGTGATGAACCTGAGAAACACACACTCACAATCACACGAGTTCAGTGATGAAACTGAGAAACACACGAGATCAGTGATGAACCTGAGAAACGCACACACACACACTCACATGAGATCAGTGATGAACCTGAGAAACACACACTCACAATCACACGAGATCAGTGATGAACCTGAGAAACGCACACACACACTCACGAGATCAGTGATGAACCTGAGAAACACACACGCACACACACACACTCACATGAGATCAGTGATGAACCTGAGAAACGCACACACACACACACACACTCACATGAGATCAGTGATGAACCTGAGAAACGCACACACACACACTCACATGAGATCAGTGATGAACCTGAGAAACGCACACACACACACACACACTCACATGAGATCAGTGATGAACCTGAGAAACACACACGCACACACACTCACATGAGATCAGTGATGAACCTGAGAAACGCACACACACACACACACTCACATGAGATCAGTGATGAACCTGAGAAACGCACACACACACTCACAATCACACAAGTTCAGTGATGAACCTGAGAAACACACGAGATCAGTGATGAAACTGAGAAACACACGAGTTCAGTGATGAACCTGAGAAACGCACACACACACTCACGAGATCAGTGATGAACCTGAGAAACGCACACACACACTCACGAGATCAGTGATGAACCTGAGAAACGCACACACACACACACACACTCACACGAGATCAGTGATGAACCTGAGAAACGCACACACACACACTCACAATCACACGAGTTCAGTGATGAAACTGAGAAACACACACACACACTCACACGAGTTCAGTGATGAAACTGAGAAACACACACTCACAATCACACGAGTTCAGTGATGAACCTGAGAAAAACACACTCACAATCACACGAGTTCAGTGATGAACCTGAGAAACACACACTCACAATCACACGAGTTCAGTGATGAACCTGAGAAACACACACACACACTCACGAGATCAGTGATGAACCTGAGAAACGCACACACACACTCACGAGATCAGTGATGAACCTGAGAAACGCACACACACACACACACACTCACACGAGATCAGTGATGAACCTGAGAAACGCACACACACACACTCACAATCACACGAGTTCAGTGATGAAACTGAGAAACACACACACACACACTCACACGAGTTCAGTGATGAAACTGAGAAACACACACTCACAATCACACGAGTTCAGTGATGAACCTGAGAAAAACACACTCACAATCACACGAGTTCAGTGATGAACCTGAGAAACACACACTCACAATCACACGAGTTCAGTGATGAACCTGAGAAACACACACTCACAATCACACGAGTTCAGTGATGAAACTGAGAAACACACGAGATCAGTGATGAACCTGAGAAACACACACTCACAATCACACGAGATCAGTGATGAACCTGAGAAACGCACACACACACTCACGAGATCAGTGATGAACCTGAGAAACACACACGCACACACACACACTCACATGAGATCAGTGATGAACCTGAGAAACGCACACACACACACACACACTCACATGAGATCAGTGATGAACCTGAGAAACGCACACACACACACACACTCACATGAGATCAGTGATGAACCTGAGAAACGCACACACACACACACACTCACATGAGATCAGTGATGAACCTGAGAAACACACACGCACACACTCACAATCACACAAGTTCAGTGATGAACCTGAGAAACGCACACACACACACTCACAATCACACAAGTTCAGTGATGAACCTGAGAAACACACACACACACACTCACAATCACACAAGTTCAGTGATGAACCTGAGAAACGCACACACACACACTCACAATCACACAAGTTCAGTGATGAACCTGAGAAACGCACACACACACACTCACAATCACACAAGTTCAGTGATGAACCTGAGAAACACACACACACACTCACACGAGATCAGTGATGAAACTGAGAAACACACGAGTTCAGTGATGAACCTGAGAAACACACACTCACAATCACACAAGTTCAGTGATGAACCTGAGAAACACACGAGATCAGTGATGAACCTGAGAAACGCACACACACACACACACTCACACGAGTTCAGTGATGAACCTGAGAAACACACACTCACAATCACACGAGTTCAGTGATGAAACTGAGAAACACACGAGATCAGTGATGAACCTGAGAAACACACACTCACAATCACACGAGTTCAGTGATGAACCTGAGAAACGCACACACACACACTCACAATCACAGGAGATCAGTGATGAACCTGAGAAACGCACACACACACTCACGAGATCAGTGATGAACCTGAGAAACACACACGCACACACACACACTCACATGAGATCAGTGATGAACCTGAGAAACGCACACACACACACACACACTCACATGAGATCAGTGATGAACCTGAGAAACGCACACACACACACACACTCACATGAGATCAGTGATGAACCTGAGAAACGCACACACACACACACACTCACATGAGATCAGTGATGAACCTGAGAAACACACACACACACACTCACAATCACACAAGTTCAGTGATGAACCTGAGAAACACACACACACACACTCACAATCACACAAGTTCAGTGATGAACCTGAGAAACGCACACACACACACTCACAATCACACAAGTTCAGTGATGAACCTGAGAAACGCACACACACACACTCACAATCACACAAGTTCAGTGATGAACCTGAGAAACACACACACACACTCACACGAGATCAGTGATGAAACTGAGAAACACACGAGTTCAGTGATGAACCTGAGAAACGCACACACACACACACACGAGTTCAGTGATGAAACTGAGAAACACACGAGATCAGTGATGAAACTGAGAAACACACGAGTTCAGTGATGAACCTGAGAAACGCACACACACACACACACTCACACGAGTTCAGTGATGAAACTGAGAAACACACGAGTTCAGTGATGAAACTGAGAAACACACGAGTTCAGTGATGAACCTGAGAAACACACACTCACAATCACACAAGTTCAGTGATGAACCTGAGAAACGCACACACACACACACACTCACACGAGTTCAGTGATGAACCTGAGAAACACACACTCACAATCACACGAGTTCAGTGATGAACCTGAGAAACGCACACACACACACTCACAATCACACAAGTTCAGTGATGAACCTGAGAAACACACGAGATCAGTGATGAACCTGAGAAACGCACACACACACACTCACTCACATGAGATCAGTGATGAACCTGAGAAACGCACACACACACACACACACTCACACGAGTTCAGTGATGAACCTGAGAAACACACACTCACAATCAATAAAACAGCTTGTAAACAATATGTGATGTCTTGATCTTCTGACATTTATATCCTTTTGTACCATTAAAACATCCTGCAAGTTTCAGAGCTTAAAATATCCTCAATAATCAATTAATGAAAAACATTATAATGTATTAAATAAACGGTAACGCTTTACAATACGGATCATTAGTTAACATGAAATAATAATGAACTGCACTTATACAGCATTTATTAATCTTGGTTAATGTTAATTCCAACATGTTTTAATACATTATTCAAATCTGGTTAACGTTATTTAATGCACTGTGAACTGACATGAACAAACAATGAACAGCTGTGTTTTATTAACTAACATTAACAAAGATTAACAAATACAGTAACAAATCTATTGCTCATGTTATTTAATACATTAAATAATGAACCTTACTGTAAAGTGTTATCAAATACTCTTTATTTTCGGTTTTCAGCTAAATGAAAACTTTATTTTCAGTTTGTGTGTTTCGGTAAAAAATGTATTCCGGTGCATCACTACATGTGATACCATCCACCATAGACTACTGTATCCCATAATGCAATGCGCTTGATCTCATTAACCATGTCCTGTGATGAAGCCATTTCATCTGTCATTTTTATCTTTTTCCCTCGTCATTTGATCGGACTATCAAGCACAAAATCTGATTAAAACGCATCAAACAAGCATGTCTGAACTTCTGATTACCGTATCTGATGTACACACTCATCAATGATTATAGATGAATACAATTAATTAAGTTAAATCTGTTTATTATATATAGTAATCGTGTCTCCTCACGATTAAACACTTAGATTAAAACAAACAATTAGGCTACTTTTACAATGTCTTTATGAACTTTTTGAAGTGTCAAAGTTTCAACGGAGGGACAGAAATCTCTCATGTTTTCATTAATAACGTCTTCGTTTGTGTTTCAAAGATTAATGAAAGGTTGTCTGGGTTTGGTGAGTAAATGATGACAGAATTTAAATTGAATATCCCCAAATTAAGGAATGGAAAGGTTCCATTGATGTTCAAAGTTCTTCATGGAACCATCGATGCCGATAAAGACTGTATTTTTAAGGGTGTAATAAGCTGAAATAATAACATGGCAAGACATTTTGACATTTTCCCCCTTTCCATCACAGAAGTATCCGTTTGAATCGAGCGGTTTAATCCGAGTCTCCTGAAGAAACATTCACTTTTATTAGGCTTTTATTCACTTTTAAACAATGATCAACGCACGTACATAGAAGCACATCAAATATGATAAACGGAAGCTCAAAGCAAATTTGGATTACTTTAATGAACTTTTTCAATGTTGGACTTTCAATGGACTTTTAAATCTCAGATTTAATTAAAAACATCTTTATTTGTGTTAAAGTTTTATGGGTTTGGAATAACATGTGGCTGAGTAAATAATGACAAAACTTTTGAGTGAACTATCCCTTTAAACATCAACTATGTTTTGAGATCGTCTGATTGCCTGTGATTTTGTAGTATTGGAGGGAAGTCCATATTTTTAATTTATTAGGTGTTCAAGCACTTTAGTGCTGAAAACCTACTGTAATTGCTATTTGAAAAAAATTCCCCTAAAACGCATCGTGCAGCCCAAACCGTAAGGCCTAAAGACTTGAAACTCGACCAGATGGTAGGCCACACTTTTGGGGAGAACCTATCAGAGTATGACCCCGATTGGCCCATAGGTGGCGCTACAGCAACCAAAAGTACTAAATTGCTCTTAACTCCTAGACCGTTGGTCATAGCCTCAAGCTTTTACACCACTGTGATCCTTGACTCAAGACGGACAAGATGTATATCTCAGATTTCGATTTAAGCAAAAAAAAAAAAAGTTATGTCGGATTTTGTCCAAAACCTACTTTTGTGAACTAGTCCCTGGTTTTTCGCCCGATCGGAACCAAACCAGTCTAGGCCTATTCTCTGGACTCTCTAGATCAATAATTATCGGAAAAAAATGAGAAATTTTGCCTTTGCGTGGCTGTAACAGGGTCATTTAAAAAAGGGGCGGGGGAAAATACAGTCAAAAGCCTATAAATCCTAAACGAAGTCAAAACTTCTCAAAAATTGATGAGCATATGTGTCATAGCATGGTGAAGAAGCATGCAAAGTTTCATGGAGATCGGACCATAGGTGGCGCTATAACTGTCAAAAAGGTCTCATTCTTATTAGGTGTTCAAGCACTTTAGTGCTGAAAACCTATTGTAATTGCTATTTGAAAAAAAAAATCCCCCTAAAACGCATCGTGCAGCCCAAACCGTAAGGCCTAAAGACTTGAAACTCAGCCAGATGGTAGGCTACACTTTTGGGGAGAACCTATCAGAGTATGACCCCGATTGGCCCATAGGTGGCGCTACAGCAACCAAAAGTACTAAATTGCTCTTAACTCCTAGACCGTTGGTCATAGCCTCAAGCTTTTACACCACTGTGATCCTTGGCTCAAGACGGACAAGATGTATATCTCCGATTTCGATTTAAAGGGGTCATGAACTAGCTTTTTAAAAAATATTATATTGTTATCTGAGGTCAACTTATGATGTTCGCTTGGTTTTTACATTCAAAAACATCAAAATGAATAAGTAATAGGCTATTTTCTACCCTAGTTTTGAGCCTAGCTCAAAAACGCTCGGTTTTTATGGGCGTCTCGCATTGAAGACTTGGAAGTAAACGCCCACTGCTGTGAGTGGATAACAGTTTTGCATATTATAAGGAGTTTCAACTCACTCGTCAGTAACGATTAGACTGATACACATGTACACATAATTATTGGATATCAAATGATCTGTAACAATGCAATACTAGCCTATCAGATTATTATTATTTTTTAAATAAAAATTTTACTCACATAAGTGTGTTGCACCATTCCTGTCGGATCCAATATAGAAGGCACAGCACCGTTTTCTAATCTTAATCGGTCTGCAAATCCAGTCTCGACCTGTGTCTTGTTTACAAAACAATCCTCAGTGAAATGAAGCGAACAAACGGACAATGTTTTACCCACATCAGCTGGAACGTCATTAAAAATAAAGTTTAACCAAGCATTCCTATTGGAATCCAGAGGAAGCTTATGCAGCGACTGTCTTCTTCCACAACCAGGCACTGCACAATATTTTGTAAATGTCATGTTTATTGCTCGGTAGCTCGATCCGGTTTGTCATCACGAGGTAGGCCCATGTTATTTAGCTATGCGTGTAATGCGCGAATCAGTGGGCGGGGCTAAAGTAGCCATGTTGAAGTAGGCGTTGATCTTCTTCAGCGGGGGTGGTGTTTTATCCTCTTTGACGTCATAGTTCCCCACTTTGAAAAACGAGTCGTTTGCTGAGCCGGGTGTCAATAAAAGCTTTTATTGGACTAACAAGGACGTTTTCAGTTCTGAAATTTACAGGATATTCTTATAATGTGATGACCTCTTAGATGTCAAAAGCTCAAGGAAAATTTGATTTCTCAGTTCATCACCCCTTTAAGCAAAAAAAAAAAAAAAGTTATGTCGGATTTTGTCCAAAACCTACTTTTGTGAACTAGTCCCTGGTTTTTCGCCCGATCGGAACCAAACCAGTCTAGGCCTATTCTCTGGACTCTCTAGATCAATAATTATCGAAAAAAATTAGAAATTTTGCATTTGGGTGGCTGTAACAGGGTCATTTAAAAAAGGGGCGGGGCAAAATACAGTCAAAAGCCTATAAATCCTAAACGAAGTCAAAACTTCACAAAAATTTATGAGCATATGTGTCATAGCATGGTGAAGAAGCATGCAAAGTTTCATGGAGATCGGACCATAGGTGGCGCTATAACTGTCAAAAAGGTCTCATTCTTATTAGGTGTTCAAGCACTTTAGTGCTGAAAACCTATTGTAATTGCTATTTGAAAAAAAAAATTCCCCTAAAACGTATCGTGCAGCCCAAACCGTAAGGCCAAACCGTAAAAAAAAAAATGTTTACGTCCAATTATATAAGTGAAAAAACAAATTTCCATTCATTCATTTCAACTCTATATAGACTGTAATACCACTGTTGTCCACTAGAGGGAGAAGCAGTATTAGACATGTTTAATCTTTTTATCAGCTTTCAGCATTGGATTACAAACAAATGCTTAAAGCTATTTTTTAAAATTAGTTTTATATTATTACATCACAAAGAAATATGTGAAATGCTTATAGACCATTAAAAGAGATTTTCACAATAACATATCCCAAATGTGTGTGTGTGTGTGTGTGTGTGTGTGTAAGCATGCATTATGGAGTTAACATGAAAAAACTTTGGTTTGCTAATGAAACCAAGTAGTTTAAAATGAAAGTGAGCCAATAAGTGGTCTTCTACTGCCCTCTGCTGGCCATTTTACTTCTTAAAGCTATTTTTTATTATTATTATGATGGACTGGTAATATAGTTTAATATTATTAAACTATATTACCTAAATATTCAACTAAACTAAATTAGATTTTATCAACTATATTAAACTAAATTAGATTTTCACAATAACATCCCAAAAGAGAGTGTGTGTGTGTGTGTGTGTGTGTGTGTGTGTGTAAGCATGCATTATTGAGTAAACATGAAAATTTGACATTTTTTTTTCAATAAAATTATATGATTAAAATGAAAACTAAAAATTGCGTTTTAAATGGGAAACCTGTAATAAGCATTTTCTTTTACCTACCATTTATTTCAAATATCTATAGCTATAACAAAATGTGTTTAAGCATTTTTATTAGTTAATATGAAAAATGACAATATGACACTTCACATCAATGCTAGCAATGTGGTAAATCATGGTAAATCAGGATAGAAACATGGTAAATCATAGTAAATAATACTATTACATGGTGTATCATGGCAAATCATGCTAGCAATGTGATGAATCATGGTAAATCATGCTACAATCCTGGTAAATCATTCTAGAATGTGGTATATCATGATAAATCATCCTATAACATGGTAAATCATTGTAGAATGTGGTATATCATCGTTAATCATTCTATAACATGGTAAATCATGGTAAACTATGATAAATCATGCTAGAATCATATTAAATCATACTACAATGTGTTCAATTGTGGTAAACCATGCTGAAACAGGGTAAATCATGGTGAATCATACTAGAACTTGGTATATCATGGTAAACTATGCTAAATCATGCTAGATTCATGGTAAATCATACTGGAACATGGTAAATCATGAAAAACACACTAAAATTTGGTATATCATGGTAAATCATGCTAAAACAAGGTCTATTCCATCTATGATGTAAATGCTTGCTACATAAAACTTAATGTCTTTTGATGCTTTTGAGCTTAACTGCCTTAACTGCTTGAACACCGATAAATGCTGCTTGCAGCTTTAATTAGTGGTGCTTGCAAAGCAACACTATTGTTCTTCTCCATACTTATTAGTGGTGCTTGCAAAGCAACACTATTGTTCTTCTCCATACTTATTAGTGGTGCTTGCAAAGCAACACTATTGTTCTTCTCCATACTTATTAGTGGTGCTTGCAAAGCAACACTATTGTTCTTCTCCATACTTATTAGTGGTGCTTGCCAAAGGCAAGGCAACACTAGTGTTATCTTGCAAAAATTATTCCACACAAAGTTTGGCGCGTAACTTGTCCCACACCGTTTATCACAGACCTCTGAGTGAGGCGTCAAATCGACCGGCTCATTGAGGAGAGGTGTGCTATGACTTTTCTAAGCGATCGGGTGTACGATGTTCGCACAGCGGACGAAAAAGCGGCCAAAAAAATCCCATTGACTTAACATTGCGGAATGTTCAGAAATTCAAATCCCAACTGTCACTTTCACACACACCCACAGAAAAGGGCCTGACAGCCCTCTCTCTCTCCCTCAGAGGATTTATATTATCAAGCAGCCAATAAGTAATGGCCTAAAATCTTCATAGCCACACCATAGCAACCAGTTACAGCACCCTAGCAACCGTGGGCGATACTAAACTCTATAAAAACTCTATAAAAACTCCTTTTAAAAACTCCATAGTAATCATCTGTTAAAAAATACACGCCGACATCACAGACCCCTGATTGAGGCGTCAAATTGTGCGGATTATTGAGGAGAGGTGTGCTGTGACTTTTCTTACCGATCGGGGGTACGGTGTTTGCCCCAGGGGCAAATCATTGGGTAAAAAAAATCCCATAGACTTAACATTGCAACAAACTTTGACGACTCGTAGCACTGACCAATGATTTCTCAGAAACTTGTAATTTACCACATTTGAAGAGGCTGGCAGGCTCTGTAAGAACATACCTCACAATGGGGTAAAAGTTGCACCCCTGAGGGGCAGGAGCTGCTCAAATTTGCCCCATTGACTTACTATGGTGTAGGACGGCTCATGAAATGGGCCGTCCTACACATTGCATAGGGATTTTGTATTGAACATAGCTCTGGATCACAGTGTCATAGAGACAAGGGGACGGGCTCATTTTTCTCAGATGACCAATCAGTCTCTCAGGATCATTGAGAAGCTATTAAGCCACGCCCTAGCAACCATTTAGAGCACCTTAGCAACAAGTCCCATAGACTTCCATTGAAAGAGGTCAAAAGAATATCTCCGGATAGAAGTGTCATAGAAACACAAGGGTGGTCTCGTTTGACTCGGGGCAGCACACAGCCAATCATGAATCCCCTCAACACTTCCTAGCCCCTCCCTAGCAACCATTGTCGAGCACCTTAGCAACTAAAATCTATAGAGGGATATCTTCCATTCTGAATGTCACAGAGGCATGGGAGTTGGTTTATATCATTCATACTGACAAGCAACCTTTGGACTTTGATGACTGGCAGCTGCCAAGCCATTCCCTAGCAACCAAACAGAGCACCCTAGCAACCATTTTGCAAGACCTATATCTCTGCATCAGAACATCGTATAGAGATGTGGTTTGGCTCTTTTGACTCATGTTAGCAAACAGGGCTTCCAACATGCTACACATGCTAGCTGTGAATAGCTACATGCTAATAGCGATTAGGTATGTGCTAAATCATGCCAAAAAAGTGTTAAGAACTCCAATAGTAACCATCTGTGACAAATACCAACCACCTAGTAACACCATAGCAACCACCCAGAATACCTTAGCAACCACCTAGCAACGCCTAGCAACCACCCAGAATACCCTAGCAACCGCCTAGCAACACCATAGCAACCACCCAGAATACCCTAGCAACCGCCTAGCAACCACCCAGAACACCCTAGCAACCGCCTAGCAACCACCCAGAATACCCTAGCAACCGCCTAGCAACGCCATAGCAACCACCCAGAATACCCTAGCAACCACCTAGCAACACCATAGCAACCACCCAGAACACCCTAGCAACGCCCTAGTAACCACCAAGAATACCCTAGCAACTGCCTAGCAACGCCCTAGCAACCACCCAGAATACCCTAGAAACCACCCAAAACACCCTAGCAACCACCTGAACAACATGAATAAGCCATATCTCAGCACCAGAACATCGTACAGACATGTTTGTTGACTCGTATGCAATCATGTACCACACCCTAGCAACCGAGTGGTGAGTTTTGCCACTGCAAGCACCACTTCACATTTTCTTCTGGAAATGTACATTCTAGTTATTATTATTATTTTATGTTGAATCTATGTTTTAAATAAGATGTCACAGAGTCTGATGTCATATCCCGAGTGTCCAAATAAATGTAGCATCCTCAAAGTCTATTATTGCTGCCCCGTAAGTGTTATGGCATTACTAAAAGCCCATGGAGATCTAGCACTGCTCGGGAAGATATGAATATGACTTATGACTGACCTTCTCGAAGCTCTGTCTGCGCGAGGAGCTTTTCTCCAGCCAAACGATGGCCGCCTCAAACACCGTCTCCTCTTTCGGCACGTTCAGATCGTCACTGGAAATGATCTCGGTCAGTTTATCGGCACAAAGAGAAAGAAACTCCTCCTGTAGGGTGAGAAAGAGAGATTGAAGGTGTATATCCATAGTATAATTAACTCCTATCTAAAAATATCAAGGACCGTTATATTCCTCATGATTTAACAATCAAGAGAGTCAGTCATGTCACATCTATCTAATACTGTAAACGTCAGTAGCAATAGCACTGTTTTACTAGACATTCTAGGTTTGATTTTCACTAACAATGATAACATAAGACAACTTACACAGATAATACAAATACTTATATTAAAGGATACAGTGATAAATGTGCTTTTAGTGATGTCATTTCTGCCACATTTAGCCATTAAAAGGTAATTCACCAACGGAAAGTTGGGCTTTAATAAAACTGTCTATGCAGTAGAAAAGTGAAACATTATCTGAAATCTGTGTTAAATGAGTAGAGAAAACAGGAAAAGAGCCTGATTTTGGTAGAAAAACGCAGAAGATTGATATTTTATATAAGG
Source organism: Gila orcuttii (assembly GCA_026230005.1). Lineage (NCBI taxonomy): Eukaryota > Metazoa > Chordata > Actinopteri > Cypriniformes > Leuciscidae > Gila > Gila orcuttii. The sequence continues at coordinate 51,938 of JAPDVR010000043.1, read as the reverse complement.
CAAAAGCCCAACAGAATTACAGCAAAACAACAACTGGAACGATTAAAGTGAAAATGAATTAAATGTGTCAGAATTACACGTTTGTTCGTGTTGCATCAAATATTTTTGCAGCATTTTTGGAACAATCACACACCTATCTGTTGAACGTATGAATGCAATGATCAGAAGCGTTGACCAGATACTCACAAATCATCCCGTAGACAGTCCAGAGAATACACCATGTGTTCCCTCGAAGACGTCACGCTAAACACCAGCAAATGAAACCAGACAGTGAGGGAAATGATAGCGCGCGATACAGAAAGTATTCATGGATAAACATAAGAAAAAGCTGACCTCAAACTGGCTCCCGCTGCCTCCAGACCCCGACAGATCCTGAAAGCTGACGCACCTTTAGAGGTCTGAGACACACAACACACTTAAAACATACAAACACATCCCCTGCATGTCTGATCAACTCACACAGAGCAGATTCAGTATGATTGTAAGAGCATATGCTCGATTTATAATGTGTTGTAGTTCCACTGTTGGCCACTGGGGGAGTGTGGGCTTTAATAGGTATATAGGAAGTCAGGTGTAACTAATGAGGGAAGCAAACAATTTTTGACTGTGTCCGGATCGTATGTGGACATGCTAACTTGTGGATTATAATGTGTTTTTGGCATACTGTGTGAAATAAAGCACCGTGGAAAGATGACTTTTTTTTTCCTTTTCTTTTTTACACCATAGCAATACTTTGTCATCTTTACAAGAATGCGAAAGGCAGGTAACAAGCAAGTCTGCGTTTATTAGACAGCTTAATATCGCGTCAGTTTGTGCTTTCAGAATCGACGAATCTGCTCACACATCTGCAGCGGATAACCTGAACAGGAAGTTGGTCACCAGTTAACACGGTCACCAGATAAACCGTAACATCGGGTCCGTGATCAGTGTGTTCGGGTGTTTAATAAAGAGAGGAAAGTTTCCAGCGGCTGCTCGCTGGCCAAACACCGGCTCATCAATGACACTAGCAGCATTAGCCCGCAACACTGCAATGGGACGCTTGCGGTGACCCTAAAAAGCGCGCATGTGTTTAAAACACGACATTTAAACAGCGGGGAGCAAGCCGTGCAGTGTGAGAGCAGGACGACTCACGGAGAGATGAGCAAAACCTCTGAATCCCGCCATGACTCTGTTCTCCTTCAGCCGCGGGGAAATACTGCTAATGCTATGACCGAGCCGAAGACCAACCCACTGCGCCGCAGCCACACGCCATATATGGTCGCGACTAATCTCGGGACACTTATTTTTCAAGTAGACCTTGCTGCAGCCTGCAGATCGGGGCGGGACTGCACCTGGGGCGGGGCTGCATAACGCGTCTCATTGGTTAGTGGCAAAGTGATGACGTCGACCGACCCGAAGACCAACCCACTGCGCCGCAGCCACACGCCATATATGGTCGCGACTAATCTCGGGACACTTATTTTTCAAGTAGACCTCGACGCGTCTTCAAAACGCATGCGCAAATTTGAAATACTTTAATAAAATGACAAAGTATCAAAAAAACTCTAAAGTAATAATGAAAGCAGCAATAAGGAGTAGAGCACATATCCATAGTTTTAACTATGTCTGATCCAAGGTAAACTTATAAGGAATTACAGAGTATATATTGTGTAATATCTGTGAAGTATTTTAAAAGTTTTTTCACATTCTGTTGCACTTCACTGTGTAAATTACAAAATTACTGTAAACATTAATGGCACCTTATATATTTCTTATTTTAATCATTCCTCTTTAATAGTTCTTGTTTATTTTTGTGCATTATATAGGTTATTATAAAACATTTATGCCAATAAAGTAGTTTGAAGTTAAACCAACTACATAAAGTACATTGTCAATCTCTTTATCCCATAGTATGCATGCCAACTCAAAAAACCAAACTCATACCAGTGATAACTTTTATTTCAAAACAAGAATAATTGTGTAAAGAGATATGCACAGATACAGATAATCACGGACACACACACACACACACGTGCGCGCACACACACACGTACGCGCACACACACACGTACGCGCACACACACACACACGTACGTGGACACACGCACACACACACGTACGTGCACACACATACACACACACGTACGTGCGCACACACACACGTACGTGCACACAAATGTACACGTACGTGCACACACACGTACACGTATAATGTTACGCAAATTATGAAGAGACAAAGTGAAAGAGATTATAAAGAGACTCTATTAACACAAGACAGAGAGAGGTACAATGCGAAAATTTCATTCATAAATGTTGTGGATCCGTATGCGCTAACGAAGGAAGCACTGAGCACTGATTATGCAGCTTTGCCTCAGATACAGTATTTTCATGTGTACCATTATCTGGTATTGGCTAGGAGTTTTTACACATGTGAGCAATTCCGAGCCTGGAAATCACTGGAGGCGTACAATCAGTTTGCCGAGGGTTGGGTTGGTGACTTTTGCTCAAGTGCAATCAATGGAAAAGTAGTCAATCATCATAGTGAAGGTATAGCATGATGCTAGACTATCTGTCCATTAAAAAGCCATAGCCTGCACAACTTAATTCCTATGTTCCCCTTAAAACAGTCACCGGTGCTTTCTGTAATATGCATTTACTTATTTGTTCACTGAAGAATAGGGGTGGAACGGTACGTGTATTCGTATTGAACCGAAACGGTATGGGCGTCATGGTTTGGTGCATGAACATAAAAATAAATAAAACTCGCGTGCAAATTAATTATTGTAATGCGGAACTACTTTATACACGGGTTCTTTATGGACATAATCTGAGATTGCAATGCTGGAATGTGTGTGTTTGAGAGAGTGAGTGAGTGAGAGAGAGAGAGGCGCGTGTGCGATCGAACAGTGGAAACAATGTTGTTTTTGTATGTTTTTAATACCTCGTCCTTTTGTTCATACAAGACATCCAAATTTAACTGAACCTCCGGCACGATTTGAACATCCATTGACCCAGCTGGAGATGACCATTTTCACTTTTTATCACGAAACTCGTTTCACTTCGTTTAACTCGTTTCAGCTTCTTCTAATGTTCTACCCACAGCAATGGCGCCGGGTCGGCAAATTCCCGTATGTTGTGACGTCATGTGATGGAACTATGTCTGGTATCTACAAAGGCACTAGGTGCAGGAAACTGAGAAGATGCACCGAAGAGCAAAGGATGGCGAATCTTCCTCTGGAACGTATGGAGACAACCCCTCCTTTCACATACTGTGGGATGGACTGTTTCGGTCCTTTCTACGTCAAAGAAGGAAGAAAGGAGTTGAAGCGCTATGGGCTTCTACTTACATGTATGTGTTCCAGGGCAGTCCATGTAGAAATGCTGGATGATTTATCCACTGACGCATTCATTAATGCTTTGCGTGCTTTCATTGCCATACGTAGACCTGTGCGTAAACTTAGATCTGACCAGGGCACTAATTTCGTTGGTGCAAAACCAGAATTTGCTTAGGAAATTAACCAAGAGGAGTTAAGGAACTCTAAAGGAGTTTGGCTGTGAATTCATCATGAATACCCCATCTGCCAGTCACATGGGTGGCATTTGGGAGAGGCAAATTCGGACAATAAGAAGTGTTTTGACATCCATTCTGGATCAATCAGCTCAAAGACTTGATAGTGCCTCACTAAGAACATTTCTCTATGAAGTCATGGCTATTGTGAATAGCAGACCCTTAACCACAGAGCGTCTGAATGATCCATCTGGTCCGCAGCCTCTTACACCTAACCATATCTTGACTATGAAGACTTCAATAATTTTACCACCACCTGGAGAGTTTGTCAAGGAAGACCTTTACCTTCGTAAGAGATGGCGTAAGGTGCAGTATTTAGCGAATGTGTTCTGGTCACGATGGAGAAAGGAATATCTTCTAAACCTGCAACCCAGGCAAAAATGGCACAAACGTCGTAGAAATGCAAAGGTTAATGACGTTGTCATTCTGAAAGATGACACAGCTCCACACAGTCAGTGGAAGCTAGCGAAGGTAACAGAAGCGCACAGTGGTACAGATGGCTGTGTGAGAACAGTGAAAGTTATTGATCAGTGATTCGACACTGGATAAAAATGGCAAACGTGTTACTAAACCGACTTACATCGAAGGGCCCATCCAGAAAATAGTTACCCTGATTGAAGCAGATTAAAAAAGCGTACCTTGTGTCTATCATTCCTTGGGTTAGTTAGTCCATAATATGTTTGATTAAAGGTTAGGTCACTAAGTTACAAAAATCACAAGAAAGTGCTTTGGTGGGAGTGTAACTGACAGAGAGGTCAGTTAATTTATTTCATTTTTATTTAATTATTTTGTTAAAGATTCTTAATTTGAAACTGCCTTGTAAAGAGCTGGTTGAGTGGAGACTTTTATTATGAAAAGCACAGAGTAACTGAGAAAGAAAATTGTCTACACTGCATGGCCAGTTGAAGCTGTATTGAATTGTGTATTGAAGCCGTGAAATTACTTGGGGGAGCTACAGAGAGATTTGCTGATCATGAGTAAGAGGGAGTTTTGCTGATCGTGAGTAGGAGGGAAATTTGCCGATCGTGAGTAGGAGGGAAATTTGCCGATCGTGAGTAGGAGGGAAATTTGACGATCGTGAGTAGGAGGGAAATTTGCCGATCGTGAGTAGGAGGGAAATTTGCCGATCGTGAGTAGGAGGGAAATTTGCCGATCGTGAGTAGGAGGGAAATTTGCCGATCGTGAGTAGGAGGGAAATTGCCGATCGTGTGAGTAGGAGGGAGATTTGCGATCGTGAGAGAGTGAGTTCTGTGAGTTGTGAGTTTAAGACTAAAACATAAGGTGAAAATAACGACTTAATCAGTGTGTTAAACTTACATCCAGCGTTTTGAGGAAGTTTGTTTTCTTTGCCTGTGTTTTATACTACGCACAAGAGTATAATATAAGAGTTAAGTGTTCTCTGAGCCTGCTTCCCAGCACAGCAGAAGCTTCGTTCATTATAGAGACTGAGAGTGAGAAACCAGACGGCTAACTGCAGTTTGTCTTCAAATAGTGATCTGAGTTTAATTAATTCTGAAGACTTGTGAATCGTGATTTGTGTGACTGAGTTAAAGCTCCGGGGTCCGGACCTCGCCGCCCTGCTACTGGCTGCCGGGAGACAACAGGACGATCAGCCGCTTCCAAGGAGGAAAATCGTGGAGTTCATCGGTTTGTTCAGGTGATCAGTTGCTTTATTTTGGCTCATTCGAGTGAAGAGGCCATTTGCTGTTTTCAAGGCCACAACGCTCCCCAGCAACTTAACAGGCCTGCAACGGGCTGGGTTGTTTTGACTGGTGTGTGTGTGGGGGGGCCCACGCTTTTAAATCGACTGTTGTTCTGTTATTTTGGTGTTTAATACTGTTGTTTGTGGTTTTGATACAAACCAAGTGTACTATGGGATACTGATTTTTTTCCCCATTGCATTTATCTGTGTCTGCTGTTATTTCCATGGGTCAATGAATATCATTTAGGGTGAAATTCATTTAATTTACATTAGAGATCAATTTTCTGAGAATTTGTAAAGTACAACAGGTATTTGGAGAGGTATTTATCAAAAGTGATATACACTTCTGACTTTTGATAACTCATTCCAGGGTTTATTAATACCATATTCATTTATTTGATTTTTATGGTTGATTTAGGGTTTTCTCTGTTGGGTTCATTCCAGTCAATATAATCACATTACTAAAATAATATAAATATAGTTAATCTGGGTACAGTAGTGAACTAGGGTAATAGGAGGGACATTATTATAAAAGTCGAGAGACAATATTAGAACCTGGGTGCGCCACCCTATTAAAGGTCAAGGGTAGGGGCGCTACATAATTTGGGGGCTCGTCCGGGATATTACTTCCTGGTACCCTGATGAAGACAAAAGAGACACTGAAAACAAGAGCTTAGTTATATTTTAAGCTTAAATAAGTGTAGTGGCTATCTTAATTGTTCGTAATTATAAACTTCAACTAAACTTACTTCTCTTATCATAACCACATTGTATGAACGACATAAGACAGTTTTACGCGTTGAGTTGGCTCGGAGAGAACCAACGACGGTAAAACAACCGCGTTGCTCCGCCGTCCACACTCGTTTATTATTTACGTTCCTTACAGCTTCCTTCAAACTTCAAAATAAGAGTTCCAATACAACTTCAAAATAAGAGTTCTTAAAAAAGTTGCACCGATATACCAGACTAAACACAAGAATGAAAGAGTAACAAATGTTATAACATAAACAAACTTGCTACTAATAAATGGCGCTTACATTCCGGCCCCTAATTGTTAATTCTGCAACATAACGATTACATCTTTAATATTAAAGCGTCATTTCTCTCAGAATTAACGATTCATCACTTGCACAAACAAAAACTTGTACTTAACCTTCTTAACCTTAACAGTATATTTCAAATCTGCATTCAATTGAACTCAAAATGCACTTTTAGCATGTATCAACATCTTGCCTTATACAAAAGTATAGTTAAAGCACATATAACCTAAAAAAATGCCTTCACTTATTTTACTCCTCCATCTCAAGCAACACACATAATTTATGTATTGGCCTTTCCAAAATGCTAGATTTAGTTTTGACAAATACACGTCTCACAAATCCCTTTGAATCAGAAAGTGTCCGTTCAACCTTTCCCATCAACCAGGAACTTCTTGGTGCACTGTCATCAACTATAAGGACAACATCTCCTGGTTTCAGATTTCTCCTTGTTACTGTCCACTTCTGCCTCTCTTGCAACAGTGGCAAGTAGTCTTTAGTCCATCGCTTCCAAAAGATGTCAGACAGGTACTGCACTTGTTTCCATCTCCTCTTGCCATACAAGTCCTCTCTGTCAAACAGTCCTGGTGGCAACACAGGCTGGCTTTTGAGGAAAAGCAAATGGTTAGGTGAGAGTGCCTCCAAATCATTTGGGTCACTTGACACTCATGTTATAGGCCTGCCATTAACAATTGCCTCGACTTCACACATCAATGTATGAAGACGTTCGTCGTCGAGAGGCTGCTGTTTCAGAATGTGGGTGAGGATTTTTCTCATAGAACGTATTTGTCTCTCCCAGATGCCACCAAAATGTGAGCCTGTTGAACGGGTTGAACATCCAGGTAATGCCGTTTTGTATGACATTTCTGAGATTTTTGAGTGGTTCCATCTGTGAATTGCTTCACGCATTTCTTTCTCTGCTCCTACCAGATTCGTTCCATTGTCTGATCTCACTTGACCTCTCCTAGCAACAAATCTCCTGAATGCGTCAGCTTCAAGTGTGTTGGCAACTTCGATGTGAATTGCTCTAACAGTGAGACAGGTGAACAATACACCATACCTTTTTACTGTACTTCACCCACGTTTCACTTCAAATGGCCCAAAATAATCTATGGCCACATTAGTGAAGGGTGGCTTGTCAGGCATTAGGCGATCTTGTGGCATATTTTCCATCCTCTGTTCTCCAGGTTTTGCTGAAATCTTTTTACATGGTACACACTTCGACAATATTTTCCTAACAGCAGAGTTTGCTTGCGGGATCCAGAATCTCTCTCTCAGCCGGGATAGCATGTAATTTCTCCCACAATATCCTGTTTCTTTGTGGATATGTCTGAGGATCAACGTGGAGACATGATGATCTTTAGGAAGTATCACAGGATGTTTAACATGATCTTTGGCAGTGCAGACTGATGCAATCTTCCACCAACACGTAAAATCCTGTCTTGTACAACAGGATCAAGCTTGACAATGTGACTGCTTCCTTTGAGTTTGTCACCTCTCTGAAGAGCTTTAAGTTCATCGCTAAAGCATTGATTTTGACACAACCTGATAATCTCAACTTCTGTCATAACAAAATCTTCAGTGGTGAGCAAAGACCCCTTGACAGTTAACTTGAACTGTTGCATTCTGTGTGTAACGATTTCAGTTTTTTTCTTCTCATGACTTAAGTGATGACTTAATTGTGACGTGATAAGCTTGCGGTGTGCGCTCAGATTTTGAAGCAGTTTTTTAACCTTCATCATCCATGAAACTGCCCTTTTTAAACAATGCCACTCTGAATAATAACAAATGAGCTTGTTAAGTGGATTCTCATGCATGTTGGTGGCAGTTACACATACTGCTTCTTTCACTTCAGCATCATCTTTCTGTATGTCTTTCATGTCTGGTGAAACTGGCCAGTGTTTCCTGTCCTTTGTCAAAAACTCTGGCCCACCAATCCAGTTTTGACACATTTTGAATGTTTCTGCAGGCATTCCTCGTGACGCATGGTGAGTGGGATTCAACTCTGAATTAACATACATCCACTGACTTGGCTCTGTGTTGTCTCTAATGAGTGACACTCGGTTTGCAACAAATGTTTTAAATCTCAGATTTTCACTGGCGATGTACTTCAACACTGTAGTGCTATCACACCAAAACACAGATTCTTTAAGCTGCATGTGCAGCTCCTTTCTTGATCCATTTTTACAGCAACAGCAGCCGCTGTTAGCTCCAGCCTCGGAGTTGTTGTTTGTTTCAACGGTGCCACTCTGGACTTGCCGATGATGAACGAAAAGTGAACTTCTCCGTCTTTATTTGTCATACGAAGGTAGGAAACAACTCCATAACCTTTCTCACTCGCGTCTGTGAAATGATGCAACTGAGCAGATGTCACAGCTCCAAAGCCAGTCGGTTTCAGACATCTACTCACAGTAAAACCATGAAGCTTTGTTAGGTCAGAACGCCACAACAATATCCTTCGAGCCAGTTCTGCAGGGATGTCTTCATCCCAGGTGACTTTCATGCTACACAGCTTCTGCAAGATCATCTTTGCTGGAAGTATGACAGGTGACAGAAACCCTAAAGCACAGGTGTCAAACTCAGTTCCTGGAGGGCCACAGCCCTACACAGTTTTGTTCCAACCCTGCTTCAACACACACACACACCTGCCGTGTTCAAATAAGCCTGAAGGACTTGATCAACTGATCAGGTGTGTTTAATTAGGGTTGAAGCTAAACTCTGCAGGGCTGTGGCCCTCCAGGAACTGAGTTTGACACCCCTGCCCTAAAGGATCATATATCGCACTTACAAATGAGAGGATACCTCGTCTTGTCTGTGGTGTTGGTTTTGCATTTATCCTGATCTTAAATACGTCTGACTCACTACACCAGGTCACTCCTAGTACTCGCTCCTCAGGTAATGCATCATGACTAAGATCCAAGTCTTTGACCTCTTTAGCCCTTTCTGTTTCAGGAATAGAAACAAGAACTCTGCTGTTGCTCATCCACTTCGTTAAGTGAAATCCTCCGCTCTCACACAGTGCTGTCAAGTCCCTGACAGCACATGCTTGGATTTCATCTGACACTGACAACAGACAATCGTCTACATAAAAATTGTTCAACACTGCTGCAACTGCAGCAGGAGCCATGTTTTCCTTAGCATCTTCAGCCGTCTTCCTCAGCGCGAAGTTTGCACAGCTGGGGGAGGATGTGGCCCCAAACAAGTGAACCACCATTTTGTATTCTTGCAGTGGTTTCGTCAAGTTTCCTTCCGGCCACCAGAGGAAGCGCAGCAGGTCACTATCCTCAGGTGGTACACGTACTTGGTGGTACATAGCTTCTATGTCTGACATTAAAGCTACATGATCTTGCCTGAATCGTGTTAAAACCCCGATTAGTGAGTTAGTTAAATCTGGACCCTGAAGAAGCTCTCCATTTAGTGACTTGCCTTGATATGATGCTGCACAGTCAAAAACTATACGGAGCTTTCCTTTTTGGGGATGGTAAACCCCGTGATGAGGTATATACCAGACCCTCCCATTGTCAGACTGGGTCTCTTCATCTGGTACCGGAACCGCATAGCCTTTGTTCAACAGGTCAGACATGAAGCTTTGATATTCACTGTGAAACTCTTTGTTTTTGACAAGTTTTCTTTTCAGGTTTTCTGCTCTCTGCACAACTACACTGCGGTTGTTAGGCATCTTGACTTATCTGTTTTTCAGGGGAAGTCCTATGGTATGGTGACCATCAACCCTCTTTGCTGTTTCACTAACACAGTCCATAAACTGAATGTCTTTTCTTGACATTTCCTGTTTTTCCTCACTGGCCTTTTTAGGGAAATCATAATTAAACTGCTGTACCAACAGGTTCTCCACATTACCAATAAAAATGCGATTCACAGAAACACTGGGAAAACTTTCAGATGCAGTGTTGCAACTGTCTCTCCTGAGAGGACCATTGATGACCCAACCCAGGATTGTTCGAACTGCATATGGACCATTATCCTCACTGTGAATTACTTCCCATGGTTCCATAGTCTTGTGTACATCACATCCTATTTAAGAGTTTTCTTGCCTTCCATGTTGAGCTGTCTCAATAAGCTCTCTGTGCAGAAAGTGGCTTGACTTCCACTATCCATGAATGCATAAGTCTGAATGATCTTATTGCTCTTCTTTGATTTGACACACACAGGTACAATCGACAGCACACAACTGTCTTTTCCGGCCCCAGTAGCTCCACAAACTCCACCTGAAGTGTGTGCTATTGCACCAGTCTCTGTGTTTTCAGCAGTGTCTTTCTGCCCGCTTTCTGCAGCTACATCATCTTTTTCTTTTGAGAAGTGGAGCATGCTTGGATGTTTCTTAGAACAATATTCACATGTAGCTCTTTTCTTACAGTCTTTGCTGAGATGTCCTTGTGTCAAGCATGCAAAACACAAACCCTTTCCTTTAAGAAACTCTAACCTTTCTTTGTATGGCTGGTTTCTGATTTTGTGACATTCTGCTAGTGTGTGTTGTTTTTCACAATATACACAAGGCGTCTGGAAGGCACTGATGTTGCAACAAAATGAGTTTCTACCATTGTCTGTTGGCCTTTCAATTTCTGTAGGTGCAACACTTGTAGCAAACGCACTCCCCTTTGGCCTTGATGATTTTGTCGCTTTCACGTTTACATAATATTTTCCCTTATCTTCAGCATCCTTTATGTCACCGAAAACAGGATCCACAACTATTTTAGCTTGTCTGTTTATGAACACGACTAAATCTGAAAACTTTGCTCTTGTACCACGTTTCTCTTGAATGTCAAATGTAGAAACTCTCCATTTCTCTCATTTTGTATGGTAACTTGGAGACAATGTTTCTGAGGTTAGTGGGACTGTCCATTTCTGTAAGTTGGGTAATGTCTTGCATGGCGTTGTTACATCCAGTGAGGAACAAAGAGTAACTCTGAAGGGCCTTGCTGTCATCTGGTTTTATTTGTGGCCAGCTGAATGCTCTATTCATAAAGGCAGTTGCGATTTTTAATTCATTGCCATAGTGATAAGTTAGCAACTTCCTCGCCTCACTATAACCTTGATACTGACTCATATGCTGGCAAGTCCCTAGGTTCCCCTAGGGCCTAAACTGCCTAAACTGCTACCTAAACTGCTCTAGGTAATATAACATGTCACTGTCACTATCAGCTTTGTCATGAATGGTATGATCAAAAGCTCTTATGAAAGCTTTGAACTCAAGTGGATCACCACTGAAAAGAGGCACATCTCTCTGGGGTCTTTGCTGTTTGACTAACATCTCAGTGATATCATTTTGTTTCAACATTACTTCACACAGATTTGCTGGACTTCTGTGAACATAAGATTGTGTGTCAGTTTCATGCTTCACTTGAAGATCATCTGCCTTTAACTGTCCAATGTGCTCATCATTTACCATAGGCTGTTGGTTATGTAGCTGTGGCATTCCTGGTAAAACAGTCTCAGGATGAATACGTACATCACCTTTGCAGTTGTCATACTCACTGTTTTCCAACACTTGTATTTTTGCTGTAGAAGCAGCAATAGCTATCTCAAGCTCAAGTTGTTCCTTCTTTGCCTTTAATTTGCATTCTTCGATGTCTAACGCCTGCCTCTGTTTTAGTGATGCTGCACGTGCAAGTAAGGCAGCACGTTCTGCTTGTTCTTTCTGTCGCACCGATGATATAGATGAGACTTTGGATGATCTTGAAGAGCGGCAACTAGCTGAGCTAGTTGTGCTTTTGACTGCAGACTTCCTCTCCGCTGGTGTGGCAGCCACAGACACGCTGTCATCCGGACTCACATCCTCCTGATGTTGTTGCCTTGATGCAGCTATCCACATTTTAACATCAGATATGAAAACGCTGTACTGTTCCATTTTTGGCTTGAACCAATACATCTGATCAGTATCGTGTTTATCATCAGGTAACAGCAACAGTACATCATCATTTGAATGAGCAAACTCTTCTAGCAGTTTTGAGGATTCATTTAAATGTTCATCAACAATGTCTGGATTTTCATTATCTTTCATTAGTCTTTCAATCTTGTTCCTTTTTGATGTAACTGTGACATCTTGGATCGTCTTGCACCTATAAGCCTGCTCACTCTTTCTTTCAGACCTTTTTCGGTGTACTTTGGCGCCCTCTTGTGGCTACTCCGGCTGCAGAAGCTCTGAGCTCTTGACTTTGCATCGTGTGAATCGTCCGCCATTATGGCCGTAATCACAACTTCTAGTTCGACTGATGTTCACAAATGATGGTCTATGACATAAAGCTCACCAGGCTTTCGTAATGAATGTCATCTTCTGAAGACCAAAACATTCTAATCGTATTATTCTCACAAGAAGTTGAGCAGCACCCTCATTTTGGCACATTTCTGCGGCATAACAGCATTCTTTACTTTTTCACAACTCTTGTCCTCATGTTTAATTTTGACTTCTTTCCTGCAGTTCCTTGGGCACTTATCTGCAGCTTTACTCTTGTCCAGGTCTGCTCTGTTCTTGGGAAGTCGGTGGTGGCTCTCGCGACGCGTTGTCCTCGCCGTCGTCTTCTTGTTGTTAAGCCTGGTTGTTTTACTTAATGTAGTGGCTACATTACTAAAATACTATAAATATAGTTAATCTGGGTACAGTAGTGAACTAGGGTAATAGGAGGGACATTATTATAAAGTCGAGAGACAATATTAGAACCTGGGTGCTCCACCCTATTAAAGGTCAAGGGTAGGGGCGCTACATAAATATATATTTATGTAACGCTCGCCGTGCGATGCTTCACGGAGGACCGACAGATTCAACGCGTGATTTGCACGGCGAGCGTTCAGTGTGTGTCACGGTGTGTTGAATCTGTCGGTCCTCCATGAAGCATCGCACGCTGAGAGGACTGACCGCATTTACACACATCTGACGCGCGCAGACATGGTAAATATGTGCTGTTCTTTTAATCGTAGTCTTTAACTTGTGTTTAGATAATCTCCATCCTAAACTGTCCATCCAACACCTGCTGCTCTTTGCTTCTGTATCATCAATGTTACTCTATTGGTTTGTTTCTAATGAAAAGTCGTGGTGTTTTAATGGCTATTTACCGGCACACATCTTGAAATCCATCAGCCCAGGTGTGTGACCATAGACTGTAAAAAAAATATGGACGTAGTGTCCGTGACGTCACCCGTAGGTTTCTGAGGAGCGTTTTTGAAGCCCAAAGTGGGCGGGGCCGGCCGTCGCCATCTTGGCAGCGTGTCACTAGGGCTGGGTATTGACACAAATTTCACAATTCGATTTTATTTCGATTCAAAAGCTTGCAATTTGATTTCGATTACGATTCAATATTGATTATTTTGGATATCAGGTACAATACATGGCAAATTTGTTTCAAGGAAAACAAATCTCTTAACTAATGCCGTAAACTATGGGAATTAGTTGTAGCATACTAGGCTCCATTAGCCTACTATAATATTGAAGGTAAAAATTAACTGATTTGTAGCTATACAAACACTTAAATCACACTTTTATTTATTTGTATAATAAGAAAGTTATATGAAATATAAACATTTAAATGGTGGCTGTCATAAAAACTTGCCAGATTTATTCAAATATGCATTAAATATTGAAGAACATTAAAAATTATAATGAATAATAATATGGTGCATATATTTAGCAAAATTCTCCTCTCTGGAGTTAATTTTTCTAGCTGACTAACTGACTAAGTTTATGGTCACATGGTTTTTCTGAGGTAAATGTGACATGACATTGTTTACACGCTGTTTAAAACTGACGTCTTTCCACGGGTGAAATGATTGAGCGATTCCACTTACATGATACAGATTTCGATAAGTTGTACTCTATCTTTTAAAGCAACACTAAGTCGTTTTTGCGGTTTTTGCTCTCGGGGTCCCCCTACAGTTGGGAAACAGTATTGTCTTCTACTACTGTCGTAAAATCTGTCATGATTACACCAGGGGATACACGTGTGCATTTGTTGACAAGCCGATACTGTCTTGAGTTCTCGCGGGCAGACTGCCAGCGTTGCGTGTGAAATGTCTTCATCCCAGGTACATTGGCATATATTTCAGCATGTCATATGAATATAATTTCGTGGGTTTTATTTTTTTCAAACGTCAAAAGATCGCGTAGCTCACGTTTACAAGACAGCGTCATTATAGTAGCCTATTGTTTTACATAACGGATATGCTAATTCAATTCAATGTTTGTGTGGTAGGTAATATATCGTCAATATTATAATATCAAGCTACCATGAATCTGCAAATTTGAAAATTGATTTGCATTATAGCCTGAGGCAAGACACTTTCACCAGAAAAATAAATAAACAAACATGATTATCAGCCTGCAGACATTAGGATAGTTATCCTGAAAGATTATTTATTATAACCATCGTAAACTAGCATGTTAGTGTAGCTACCAGATTGATAATTCGCTACTCTACTAGCATTACTTGATTCATGAAGATAAATGGAGGACCAGATAGATTCCGTAACATGGCCAGGCCATGTTATTCAGCCTCTTACATTTCATGCAGTAGTCAGCTGCCTGACTCCCTGATTTATTAATAAATTTATAAACACTTTATAGATGACTGACTGCTGCGCTTGTGACAGCGTGCATGTTACTGAAAGAACGAGCATAGAGAGAGAGAGCCGGTCGCGCGCACTCTCACCGTCTTCAAACTGTCTTGCTCTCCCTCCAATAGTGATCCTCGTCCGGTCTTTTAATTTGTCACTCTCCCTTTTTCTTCTTTTAGTCTCCTCTGACAAAACCTTTGCCTTCTTCCTTTTAGTTGTTGCTTCGGTCATGACGACAACATACAGACGGGTATCAAACGCTAGTTGGGCTCTCACGTCAGAATTTGAGGAAGTGGGGGAAGTGACGTATCCCGCAAAGCAGTCGAATTTTGTAGTTTTTTTTGTTCTCGGGTTCCTACCCGAAACCCAAAGTTACATAGTGCCAGTAAAAGCGATACAGACACTGTCAGGCTACGGCAGACGTGTCATTCAACCTATTGTAAGTCGATGTACCATCTCAAGGGTCTTGGAAATATATAAAGAAGGTTGAAAAATGCTTTAACACCCTTTCAGATGCTCATTCATGTTTATTTCGCGCTGTAACTGGTATTATTAAGGCAGAAGAGGAGATCATGTGCGCTCTGCGCTGCTGCTTCTCTTGAGCTGCGCCCGAGCGATCTCACGCCACAGCGCCAAAACGGTATTGGGCCATTCCACCGAATGGGTGACATTTGCTTGTTGTAACTCTTCAAAATTTACTTGATTTTTTTAAAAATCTTTTTTCAACACTGAATCTAATACTACACATTTAACTATTCAAAATTTGTATTGGTCAATCTCAGGCAACTTTTTTTTTTTTATTTTTTTTTTTTACAAGGTTTAGCAGCAGATGGACGCATATTTTCTCAGTCCTGTTACCGAAACTTATGTGCCATTTAAAAAGCATGTTTAAAGGGTAACTAAAAACTAAAACAACTTTTTTTAGTTAATGATCTGTAAGAATGGAGCTTCATAAATGCTGTTCATTGATTCGAGTACATTTTTTGACATTTGGGTTTAAAGTGTTTTAATTCTACAATATATGGTGTAAAAACGTCTGATTGCTGCCCTCTTCAGGGTGAACGGTGGCTACTGCAGTTGAATTTTCCTATTGGAAGTTGTGGTACTCTCTGACTCAGAGGGTACCAGCTAATCACGCCCTTGCCTACAGAGAGATGCGTCTCAGGTGCAACCCCCCCTCCGCTTTTCCAGCATTTTTCAAATATTGCCAGTGGGTGGAGTCAGGCTCTGACCAGGGGTTTAGTTACCCTTTAAAAGCATGTCAATTAATTCCTTTGTTTTCCCCACAAGAAAGTGTTTATTTTAAAGAAGTTGTTGGTTATATGTTCAAATAATTGATATTTGTGGAAAAAAATAACTATATATTAAGGCAAGGTGTATTTTAATAAAAAACACAAAGCCATTTTTTCATTTTAAAGAAGACCGAACCCTCAAGTTTATAATTGTTTAAATAATTTCATTTACTAAACTATTGTATAAATGATGGACCAAACAAAACTGATAAAAACACTGGTTTAAACTTTATTTTTTTAGAAAAAAGAAAAAAAAAATAGTAACAGGAATGAACACTTGGTAACAGCAATGAACACTTGGTAACAGCAATGAACACGTGGGTAACAGGAATGAGTGTCCATATGTGCAGTGGCGTCATGCCCATTCAAAGTGAGGGGGCACGTGCCCCCTCAGATTTTTCCTCCCTGATAATTTTTATTTTTACCTTTAACTTTATTCCTATTATGCTCCATAATTACCAGAGCCTATAACGACTCAAATGTATTCTTCTGGTTGTGTAATAAATCGGTCAGCATCAGCCCGCCCCTTTTTCCTATGGTGTCTGTGTATATCAAATCTAGAGCGCTACGCGCGTAGGTTTAGCGCTCTAGAATCTTTGCTGTGTATGTGCAAGCAACTCACTCGTCTCGCACGTTGAGCTGGATGGTCTTGAAGTGGTAAGTGGGCAAAGCAACAAATCGGCATTGAATTAGTTATCGGATGATATTAAAAGGAATGGGATTATTTGTGGTTGACCTGGAAATTTGTAGGCCTACTTGATCAAAAAGTTATGGATTTGATATTAGCTGCGAATTCAGAGCATTAACTTAAGTTGTGTCAGTGTAACGTTATCGATAGCTAGCCTAGTCTAACCGTAAACTAGTTGGCTAACGTTACTGCCTGCCATACAAAGCCAAGCCATATAACGTTATCTGATCGGTTCTGAAACATCTGTTCTGTTTTGTCTTGTTTCAAAGTCTCCAGCCAGTTCAATTGTTTTCAGTTTCATAGAAACGAGGGTGTTAAATTTGTTGTAGGCTAACTGCAAAATCCAACCTAACGTTATCAAGGCATCGACTTGATGTTTCTCCCATAGACTGTTATTCACGGTTGATTAACCATTTTCAAATTAACGGGGTAGTGTTAACCTTATTCAGCACTGAAATCTGTCAAATTTCTTTCAAAGTCCTTCATCACATATTAATATTAAAATAACTGTTTGTGGAGTTGTTTAATCAGATCTTGAGAGATTTACATTTTATCCTCAGTTGATTTCATCTAAGGCTGTGGCTGGAAGTCGTTCTTGTGTTTCTCTTTTCTTCAGTGATTCTGCTTATTAACAGCAGGTGTTCATCAATAATGCTCAATCATTATTCAATCAATTTATTATCTCATTAACTCCAACACTGATTCAGTGTTACATTTAACAGCATGTAGTGTGCACACTGAGCAGTGTTCATTTCATCTGGGCAAACTCATGTGGGGCCTACATGGAAACCATGGACAAAACTGGCTGGGTCCCAGTTAGATAGCCCAGGTCAAACCCATGTGGCTGTGCTGGCTGGGGTACTGTCCTCGCTGATGAACTCAGTCAGACTGCGGGCCACGGGAGTGGAAGAGGATCGAGCTGGATTCTTTATTGCTGCCGATTTTCAGTCTCTTTTTAATGATAGGCCTTACGCATCTATCAATCATCCCCGCTTGCTATTTGGGGAATGAACCCAGCGCTATGATTGGTCGAACTCCGCTTCTTTTGCTGTTGCTTGATTTGAGGACTGCGCGTGCACCAGAGCATATGAGCGTAGTGGAGCGGTGAGAATCTCAGCTCCTCGCTCACGGAACTGTTCACCCCTCCGCTCCCCCGCTCAAAGCTACATCAGGCCGCTCCGCTCATTATCGCTCAGCGCTCAACGCAGTTTGCTTCGCGCTCCACTCAAATCGCACCCCGCTCGCTCCAAAAAAGGAAAAAAATCTGCATGCATTTCACTTTTAGCTTAGACCACAGCTTACCTCCCAAAGAACTAAAGAGCAACAACAACATTTTCCAAATAGAAATGTTTTATTTCAAATTACAAATTAGGCCTAGCCTGTGTAAGAAGGAATATAGCCTACACAAAAAGTCCTGTAAAATTAAACGAATAAATTGACCTAATAATATAAATAAATTATATAAGCAAAAATATACATAAAAGTTTTAAAAGTAAATTAACTATTAGGCCAGAATTTTGATAACTGAACTTTTGCGCAAAGCGCACGATTAAAATTTTAATTGGCTTATATCCATTGTACACACAAACTGCAGTAAAATTAAACGAATAAATGGGCCTAATAATTAAAAAAAAAGAATATATATATATATATATATATATAAACGTTTAAAAGTAAATTAACTATTAGGCCAAAATTCTTATAACTAAACTTTTGCCCAGAGGATTACAATTTAAATTGGCTTATGTTGTCAAACTTTATATATATATATATATATATATATATATATATATATATATATATATATATATATATATATATATATATGTGTGTGTGTGTGTGTGAATTGCTTTCCTTATCTACAGTTCTTTTGAGTTCACGACGAGTGGACAAGTTTGGACGATATGCAGTGGTTATAATATAATGCGATAATGCAGACTCATGCAGTGGTTTCTTGACAGCAGGACAGAAGCGGAGAAATCCCTCTCTGCGCTCGCAGACCCGCTTGGGATGCTGAACACAATGCGAGCTACTTTAGACAGGCGGGGAAAGACGTGGAGTTTTATTTACAAAATTGTCTTCTTTTTGATCTCCATTATTGGGCCGAGTTTTGACTGAAAATAGTTTACTGTTGACTGTGCGAGACAGGCTTGACTAAGCATGCTTCAGACTCGTGGTGTGAGCGGACTGCGGAGCGAAATTGGAGCGGGAAATAGGGCGACGCTCCGTCCTTTTAAAAATGCCGCTCTGCGCTCTGTCCAAGATCCGCCCGCTCGCGCTCCCCGCTCGCTCCCGCTCCACTCCGCTCACATGCTCTGGCGTGCACAGAAGCGTCACCAGGTTTTTGCGCAGTTTAGAGTGACAAATCGTACAACCGTACTTTGAGGTCAAAATGCGTACCCGCTACGCAAAATGCGTACAGGTTGGCAGGTCTGCTTTGTTGTATAAGCGTCAATACACTCTTTTAATCGACAATTGCTCGTGAGCATTATATTCTAACGTTAACGTTATATTTAAGATTTTTAAATATTAAATTTTTTTTATCCCTTAAAGTACAAATATTTGCAAATTGTAACTCAGAATTATTTTATAAGACCATAAGAATATTCTTTTGGCATTTTCTGGTGGGTGATCATGTTTTAAGAGCCGTTTTCCTTTTGTCCTGCCGGAAAACCTTCCCCCCGCCGTTTTCTGAACAGTCATTGGTGTACGTTAGAAACTCACGTTGATTTCTTTGAAACGACTGGCTCTGGAAACATAGGGTCGGTCGGAATCGAAAGAGGAGGCGGCAAAGATGACACGGATATGGATATATATATATATATATATATATATATATATATATATGGTTTTATTTATATATATATATATATATATATATATATATATATATATATATATATATATATATATATATATATATGCCGTGACCTGAAAGTGTTTATTTATAGAATTTGCGAGAAAATATCGTGATGTCCGGAATACAGTGAGTCTACGTTAGACGTTTTTAGCAACGAAATTGTCAGACAACCATTAACGTTAGTGTATGCGAGGAAAACAACTGGAAATACAGCGCTGGTTGTTCTCTCCATACTCGACAATGACGGAATCCAACGGCGTCGGCGAAGGTATAATGCATGTATTAAATTGTATGAAATAATCCCGAAAAAAGCACAAACACAGCAGAGATGGCAAGTACAGCAGCTGCTGGAATTAGCTGAGGTTGACGCTAACAGACAGCAGACAAACGGCTAGCAGTGACAGCAGCCGCAATCCACCTGTCACTCAAGTGGCCACGCCCTTAATTATGCAGGCTTAATATAATTTAAACGGATGAGTTGTAAAAAAATTCACCCCCCTCACAGTTGTCATGAAGGGCAAAATAAGCTATAAAGACCAAAACCACTTTTTGCTCCAGGCTGTAAACATGTTTTTTTCTGTAAAGTTTTTTTCTGCTGTAAAGTTGGTCATTTTAACATGGGGGAGATGCAGATTTGACTCACTTTTGCTGCCAGCCTCATCTACAGCATCCTCCCATGGCACTGTTAACTCTATCAGTTGAACAATGCGTGCTGATCCAGACCACAAAACAATATCTGGTCGGAGGTTAGTGGTGGCAATCTCAGGTGGAAAAATAAGCCGTTGATCATGAACAGCCAGCATTTTCCAGTCCCTAGCAGCTTCCAGTTGACCTGGGCGAGAATTGGTTTTAACACCTTTTCTTGGTGGTTGCTCACCTAGGCGGAGGAATATTGTCTTCTGTGTGTAATGTTTTGCTAGAACAGGCGGCAACTTATTGGTCATGTTACGCTTATCTTCCAATGCTGAAGCCAAACATCGCAGTACTTGGTCATGGCGCCAAGTAAACCGACCCTGGCAAAGAGCCACCTTACATCCTGTCAAAATGTGCCTTAATGTGGCAGGTGATGAACACAAAGGACAAGAGGGATCCTCTCCTACCCAGAGGTTTAGGTTCTGTGGTGATGGGAGAACATCATATGTTGACCTGATGAGGAAACTGATCCTACTCTCTTCCATTGACCAAAGGTCTTGCCAGCCCATCTTGCGTGGTTCCACACTCTCCCATCTCATCCACTCTCCCTGCTTGGCCTGGGAAATGGCCTTTATACACCTCATCCTCTCCTCCTGCTTTCGCACCTCGTTGACTACCATTTCCCTTTCCCAACACAGTCTCGGACTGAACATTCCCAAAACTAGCCTTTTTTAAGGTTTGTTTTTGGTTAGTCAGGAAGGTTTTCTTTGTGGAAAGAGAATGATTCCACAAAGAAAGGAGAAAACCGGAATTTTATGTCACCATTATGGAGATCAGTGTTTGGTTTAGTTGGGCTCTTGACCCTTAAATCATTTACTTTAGATTTTGTTTGGCTGCTGTACATGAGTTTTAACAGCCAGATGATCAATTAGAAAAGGTGATCTGATGGGTTTGGTTGTGTTTTAACATAATCATTATTTCACAATCATTTAACCTGAATTCATGTAGAACCCAAATCCCGAGTTAAGTTTACCTTGTGGATTATAGCAATACAATCATACCATTTTTAGCCTTTTCAATGAAATCCAAATGATCAAATCAATAATAAAAAAAAAAACTTTGTATGCAGGCACACACAGACATCAATATTTAGCGTATGAATCTCAGCAATGGTGACAAACAGATCACCTCTGAACATAAGCTCATTATCTATTCATGCAGCAATGCATGATGGGAGCCATGAATGAGTTTTGATTGGTGGCACCCAGAATGCACTGCAACATGTTTTATAATAGTCACCATTGTTGAGATTCACAGACTGATTCTTGATGTCTGTGTGCCTACATAAATTACATTTTTTTTTAGTGGTGGAAATTTTGATTCTTTCCAGAGACTCGTTCATTTTTAGTTCGTTCACCAAAATGATTCGTTCAGATTCGTTCACTGATTCGTTCAGTTTTTTTTTTTCCATATTACACAAATACGTCAGCAGCAGGTGCGGCAAAATGTGTTGTTCAACTAACGTATTTACTTGTTACAAAATAAAAACTGATTTGACTTTATTAAAAATGGTGCCCTACTCATTAAATGGATAAAATAAGTCTAAATAAGCGATCAAAGTCTTTACACTCTTTTTATCTTTTAAATTACACTCTTTTCGGATGACCAAATCACAAGTGTTTTTTTATTTGTTTGCATACTAGGCAGGCTAGTTAACATTTTATTTGTTTGGTCAGAACGAGTTAAACGAGGAGTTACGTTCTGTATGTAAGATATGAATTGCGCGTGCACAGTACGGATACCTGCGCTTTGCATTCACTTTCTGCTGATTGATGAACTAGATTGACAGAATGGCCGACCTGGTACACGAACTGGATAGCAACCAGTTCGTTCAATTCGTTCACGAACGGGAGATCTCTCTCTCGTTCAGACTCAAAACAGAGCAATATGATATAATCTTTCATTCACGAACGAGATGTATGTAACAGTTCATTTGACTCGTTCAAACTCAAAGCAACTCAATAAAGGGCGTATTCGTTCACTAGATTCAACAAATCACATGCTCCTTCCTCGTATCATACTGGAAGGCTATTGGCTCGAGGTTTAGTCACTCTTTGTCTTTGACAGATGAAACGGTCCACAGAGCTACACGGTTCATTGAGCTGCGCATGCGCGCAATAGCGTCGCGCAGTGGTGGAGGGAGGAATTTCAGTGAACGAGAAATATGAGTCAATGGATAACGTGAACGAGAATGATTCGTTCACCTAAAAGATTCGTTCAAAAAGAACGATTCGTTCACGAACGTAACATCACTAATTTTTTTAGAAGTGTCTTTTTTTATTGATTTGATCATTTGGATTTCTTTGAAAAGGCAAAAAAATTGTATGCTCTACAATGGCAGTGCTGCTATAAACCATAAGGTAAACTTAACTCAGAAATTGGGTTCTATATGAGTTCAGTGATTCAGGTCAAATGATTGTTATATAATGATTATGATAAAACGCAACCAACATTATCTGATCATCTTTTCTAATTGATCATCTGGCTGTTATAACTCATGTACAGCAGCCAAACATTATCTAAAGTTAATAATGTGAGGGTCAAGAGCCCAACTAAAACAAAACACCGATCTCCATAATGGTGACTTTAAATTCCGGTTTTCTCCTTCAGTGATTCTGCTTGATAACATCAGGTGTCTTCAATAATGCTCAATCATCACTTAATTATCTCATTAACTTTAACACTGCTTCAGTGTTCATTTAACACTCAGCTCAGAGTTTAATTGGGTCGCTTAAAATGACTTAATTCCATTTCTTTAACGTAACCCAGTTATGTGCAACCTGTTGACACAAAAAAGTTAACCAAAGCCAACATATCAAAACCTAATGACATAAAAAAGTTAATTAAAACCAACATATCATTTAGGCCCCGTTCACACTGCAGGCAAAAGTGGCCCAAATCTGATTTTTTTGGGGTCAAGTGACCAGGTCAGACTTCTTCAGAGGTAGTGTGAACACTCAAATCTAGCCCAGATCTGATTTTTTTCAAATCAGATTTAGACCACTTACATATGTGGTCCTGAATCAGATCCAGATCTGATTTTTTTCAATGCGGCCGCAGTGTGAACAATCAAGGCGGATTTGATGCGACTTTTACGTCAATCTACGTCGACATTTGTCACAATTATGCGCCGGCGAAGCCCTAGACACAACAGACACAGACAGTAGCCTAACATTAAAAACTTGACTAGATATGGAGAACAGCGATGAAGCGAGTCAATGAGAGTGAGGTGTTAGATCTAAGTAGTATATGGGGAGATACTTCAATTCAAGCTAGAAGGACCTACCGTAACCGCTCCGTTTTTGAAAAAATTACACATGAAATGGAAGAACGGGGACACACAGGAGAACAGCGTCTCAGTGAAACTATTCACGTCATATTCCCACCACTCCTGGCTTCGTCTACGCATCCACACAGATCTCTGTAGTGAATTTGCAACCATAAACCCGCAAAAGTTTCCATTACACAAACATTATGAAATAAATGCGAATATGCTTACTTCCTCCATAACCTCCCGAACTTTAATGCAACTGTGTGCTGCGTCTGATGTCATTGTTATTGTTCTTTTGCGCATGCCGGTTAGTTTGAAACCTCAAACAGTTCACACTGCAATCAGATATAGGTCACATTTTAAAAGGTAATGTGAACAGCCAATAAAAAAATCGGATCTGAGCAAAAAATCAGAATTGAGCATTAGGACTTGCGGTGTGAACGGGGCCTTATTTGAGTAGTTACATGAACAAATTATGTTTGTTTAACGTAACCCAGTTATGTGCATCCTGTTGACATAAAATTAATTTATGGAACCTGTTGACATAAAGTTAATTATAGCCAACATATCATTTTTTTTTCAGTGTATGTTTCAGACTGTTTCGTGATCCATTCAGTTGAATTTTTGTGTTTGTTTGTCATTTCCATCCAGAGTCACTGGTGAATAGCAGATTCTTTTAACTGTTCAGCTTCACCATGGATGATGACACACAAACTTTCAGAGAAACATTCCTGTTTTCTCCAGGAAGCAGGTAATAATCGCTATAAATCAGCTTTGAGTAATAGAAGATAGTAAGAGGTTTTTGTTCATTTTAAAAAGAAATTTTTTATTAAAAAACAAAAAAGACTTGCCTCCTCATAAAGGACATTTTAAATACTTTGTAAAAAAAGAAAAAGTATAATAGAGTGATAAACTATCATAAAATATTCAATCTGTTCTGTAGTGTTCATCATAGGAGACCAGAACCAGAGCCCAGCTGTGTGTCTATGAGGAGTGACGTGTCTATGGATCCGCCAGAGCATTTTAAGAGTGGAGATACACAGACTGATCTCAGGTATAACATTTCTATAAAACATACGATTTTTATGTCTTGGTATTATGGTTAGTTGTTTAAAGTAACTAAGTACAAATATTTTGTTACTGTATGGGGTATATGTAGGCATAAATACTTTTTACTCTGACTAATCTCCTTTCGTTACCGCCACCATATGGAAGCCCATTTCCGCCACAGTTGAGTAAATAATACGGTTCTTTAAGTCATAATATCAAGTCAAGTCAAGTCAAGTCATCTATATTTATATAGCGCTTTTTACAATACAGATTGTATCAAAGCAGCTTCACAGTAATAACATTAAAATAAATACAAGTTTGTTCTTGTCCACTAGAAAATTGCGTCATCGTCCACCTGAAGTCAGGCAGATCAATAATATTGTTGAATATTAAATGTCCCCAACTAAGCAAGCCAAAAGCCAAGGCAACAGTGGCAAGGAACCAAAACTCCATCAGGTGACAGAATGGAGAAAAAACGCTTGGGAGAACCCACGCTCAGTCGGGGGCCAGTCCTTCTTTGGCCAACGAACGAACAGTGTATGATTATGATTCAGGCAACATTACAGGTCAGAAGTCAAATTGGATCAGAACATTCACAATATTATCCAGTTCCATCTGGTTGGGGGTCGGAGTCATCACGCCGATATGGAGACGAGTTTGTTGAGGTGTCCATGAGGCCTTCACAGGGCTGATGAGGCTGGCACTTCAGGGATGCGTTGTGGTCGTGTCCAGGCGCAGGTCCACCATCTGATCTGGATACGGCACGGATCCGGCTGACTTCAGTTAACCTCGGAATAAATGGAAAGACTGACATTAGTGTAGATGCCATTCTTCTTAAGATGTAACGAGTACATCGGGTGTTTTGGGAAGTGTCCCCGGTTCCGGCTGACCTAATCTATGCAGCCTAATAATCATTTAACTGATTTGAATAATAGAAATGTATAATGTTCTATGTGAATGCCAGGTAAAAAAGATGTGTTTTTAGTCTAGATTTAAACTGACAGAGTGTGTAGAGCATTACAATAATCTAGCCTTGATGTCTTGAATGCAAGAACTAAAATATGTTCCGCATTTTTCATTGAAAGCATATGTCGTAATTTAGATATATTTTTAAGATGGAAGAATGCGGTTTTACATATATTAGAAACTAACCGACGACGAAGACTTGACCATAAATGATGTTGAAAATATGTCCACAATGACCACATTTGAACTAGTTTTTAACCTTGTACGAAGAGGGTCCATGAACGTCTATATCGGACGTGCAGAACACGTCAAAAAAAGACATCCTTGTGTTTAGTGGGGAGTATCATCAGCATAACAGGGAAAACTAATGCCATGCTTCCTAATGATATCTCCCAAGGGTAGCATGTACAGAGTGTACATGAACGGTCCTAGTACTGAGACTTGTGGTACGCCATACTGAACTTTTGATCGATAAGACATCTCTTTGTTTACTGCTACAAACTGATAACGATCAGATAAGTATAATTTGAACCCTGCTAATGCAATTCCACTAACTAATGATGATGAGAAACTTTCTCATAATTATCACTCAGTATCTCATTATATTGAGAAAGTTTATCTTACTATGTCATAATTACGAGAAACTTTCATTATTATGAGTTAATGTGTTATAATATTCAGGGAAAAAATCTCGTAATAATGAGAAACTTTCTCACAATAATGACTTATTTTCTCGTAATAATGAATTAGTTTTCTCATAATAATGAGAAACGTCTCAGGTTACGACTGTAACATATGTTCCCTGAGAACAGGGAACCAGACACTGCATCAATGACACTATGGGGAAAGCCTCTGCGTGAATCGGTGTCTGAAAGCGTATCCAATCACGGCAATCGTTATTGACCGGCGACAGCCTATAACATCATTACTAGTGTGACACGTAAGTATTAAAGGGGAGCCTAGAGAACATGTCATCCACTTACCGTCTGAAGGGACTGTTCAGCAGGCATCCCCGAGGCATGGTGAAAGACACAGTGTCTCGTTCCCTGTTCTCAGGGAGCATAGGTTACAGTTGTAACCTGAGATGTTCCCTTTCGAAAGGGAACTTGCACTGCGTCGATAACACAATGGGGAATGACATACCAACCCACCATGCTGAGAGGAGTGCATGCCAATTATGGCTGTGACAGAAATGTCAGAAATGGCAGTGTAACACAGTTCGTTGTTGTTATGGGAAGGAGGAGGCGGGAGCCAGTGAACATTTTCAAACTTTTAATAATAAAATAAACAAATACAAAACAAAAGTAAAGAAGGCAGCCCCTCATGGACGACTGCCGCCACACATAATAAAACAAAACACAACATAAATTCCAGGCCTGTCCTCTCTCGTCCTTCACTGTCATCACACCTTTTGTGCTTCTGCTCCTCTGTGAGAGATACGAGACCGGTGTCGCTCATCAGTAATCACACCACCGGCCTCGCGCTGTTCTCTCACGGCCCTCAGATCTCCGGAGGGATAAAGTCCCAGTTATTATTGTCCAAAACACAATGATTATTGCCCGCAATCAGTAGTATTTCAGCTCTACTGTATTTTAAATGTGCAATTTTAAACGGACACTCCGTGCAAAAACATGCAAAATAAACACGAAAAACACAAAATAGCTGCGACTGGGCGCCCCACCATCTTAGTACCCTAATCACACTGAGCTATAAGGGAGTGTACTCAAACTGACCCAAATGGGAGGGAATACTTTTTGTGTCTCTACCTGAGCCCCAGTGGTGCATGGTGAATAAACTAGAGCTGTGGGTAGCAAAAGCACTCAAACAATGATCCTAACAAGGGGAGTACTGCATGACCCTGAGAAAAAAAAAATATCTCTTTATCCCACATAGCAACATTGTGTCGGCCCAGATCCGGCCCAAATCTGGCACTTGTGGAATGCGGATCTGGCCCACATGCAGCGTGGAATGACGGCCCTTGGGTGGCCCACTCCTGTTTGCCAGATCTGGGCCACAAGCAGGCCATAGCAATGCCACATGTCAGCCAAGAGCAAAGAAATAAACCAGAACTGGACCTTATCTGAGCCACAAAATCTGTGTATATTGAATATGGAGTCATCTCAGCCTTAATAATCCTGTTAACAAGCAGAATCACTGAAGGAAAGAAGAGAACAGAAAAAGAGACGAGCAGAAACACAAGAACTACAACTGACTTCAGACACAGCCTTAGATGAAATCAACTGAAGAGAAAAGAAGACATTAAATCTGTGAAGATCTCAGCAGAGGAGGATTAAACAACTCCACAAACTGCATTACCAGCTTCACTTATTACTAACCAGACTGACTTTATTTCTGTCAGACGTCTTCACAAGTTTTATTGAGAATTAATAGGTTTAACTCTGTTTCGTTTGAAGTCACCATAACAGTGACCATTTTACGTACATTTCTGAAATGCACTTTCTGTAAAGCTGCTTTGAAACAATATGTATTGTGAAAAGCGCTATACAAATAAATTTGAATTGAATTGAATTGAGCAGTGTTTCCATTAGTTGGTCTTTTGGTCATGGTCTAACTGTTATGTCTTTTGTGGCTGCTGTGACAGTGTGTTAGTCAAACACATTTACAGCAGCAAAGAAAGCTAAAGTGAAATGAGATCAGGTGATGATGGTTACCTGTTGATGATTTTTTAAAGCCATCATTAACTAGACTTATTCTCTGATGTCGTTTGAATCTAACAATTGTGTTGTTCCATTAATATATTCAACCCTGTGTTTCTGCCGCATGAGATCTGGCAATATTACAACAATCAGTTAGAAGATTTTAACAAACACAAGCACAAAAATCAGATCTACCATGACACACACAGACATCAAAAATCAGCGTATGAATCTCAACAATGGTGACAATCAAAAATATTTAGGTAAACCGATCAATTCAGAACAGCACTGAAAAGCTTGCAACAAAACCAACAGCAAAAAATAAAAGCAAATATTTTGAATTAAACAAAATAATAGGACAATTCAGCTGCATAATTTATTTATGTTGCAATGCATGCTGGGAGTTTTGTACTATGCTGGTACCCAGCATGCATTGTAGCAAGGTACTTTTGATTGTCACCATTGTTGAGATTCATATGCTGATTGTTGATGTCTGTGTGTGTCATGGTAGATTCAGTTTTTATCCTTGTTTTTGTTGAAATCTTCTAACTAATTGTTGTAATATTGTCAGATCTCATGCAGCAGAAACACAGGATTGGAAATATGAATATATTAATGGAACACCACAATTGTTAGATTCAAAAGACATCAGTGAATTAGTCTATTTCATGATGATTATAAAACCATCAACAGGTAACCATCATCACCTGATCTCATTTCACTTTAGCTTTCTTTGCTTCTGTAAATGTGTTTGACACACACACTGTCACAGCAGCCAAAAGACATAATAAGAGTTAATAGACCAACTAATGGAAACACTGCTCACTGTTATGGTGACTTCAAATGAAACAGAGTTAAACCTCTGTTAATTCTCAATAAAACTTATGGAATGCATGATTTAAATGCAGCCGAGCACACCTTCACCTCTCTGAACTTTTCCACCACCATCTTAGCGTGAAAAGTTCAGATGGCAAAACAAGTGCATCAAGGAGAAAATTCTTTTCTTTCTTCCCGATGTCAGCCAGGTTCAACCACAGATGTCTCTTCGTGGCCACCATCAGTGAAATCGACCTTCGGATTGCGGCAGTGGTTTGCTTGGTGGCCCGAAGAGCCAGATGTGTTGTGGGACGGAGCTCGTCCACTGCATCATGGGAGAGACCCTGGTCCAAATCCTTCAGCAGATCGGCCTGGTATGCTTTTAAAACAGATTACATAAAATTTTATCCCCTCCACATCAGCATAGTTTGCTCGATGAGGCCAATGGATGCTTGCTGTGTATGGGTTCTTCCATGCCTTCTCGATCTCAGTGTGTAAATCAGGAATGAATGGAAGGCTTACAGGAGCTGGGGAATTATGGTCAGAAAGGAACTGTTTGTCAAGCCTGAAACGAGCGATTTCATCCCTCATGCGCTCCCACGGCAGCTGAAGCCTCGCCAAAGCGTGTTCCATAACACCCAACAGCTCTGCATACGCAAGGCAGGGAGGCTGTGAAAGGCGTGAGAGAGAAACACCTCCCTCAAACTCATCTGCGAGCTCCATCTGAGATCCCCAGGATTCTAGTCTCTGCCCTGCCTCAGCACGAGCAGGACATGAACCGGTGGGTCCAGATGCCTGTCCCTATTCCCTCGAGAAGAGGGCCAGATGAGAGTGGAGTTTTCTTAGTGGAAAACCCTCACAGGTTGCACAACCAGGTCCCTCAAGAGCTGATCGTGCGTGCTCTTCGCCCAAACAGTAAACGCACAAGTTGTGTGTGTCATCTGATGTTAGGCGCCTCTTTTATACTTCCGGGTCGCACTAGTAATGACGTCCGAGGCTGTCCCCGTTCAATAACGATTGCCGTGATTGGATAAGCTTTCAGACACTTGTTCACACGGAGGCGTTCCCCATAGTGTCATTGACAGTGTGAGTTCACTTCTCGTAATAATGACTTATTTTCTCGCAATAATGAGAAACTGTCTCGTAAGTATAATAATCACTATAATCAGCTTTGGGTAATAGAAGATGGTAAGATGTTTTTGTTCATTTTACAAAAAAAGTTGTATTAATAAAAAACTGTAAGACTAGCCCTCTCATAAAGTGCATTTTAAATACTTTGTAAAAAAAAAAAAGTATAATATCACTTGATAATCATCATAAAGGAATCAATCTGTTCTGTTCTGTTATAGTACTGTTCATCATAAGAGACCAGTGCCCAGCTGTGTGTCTATGAGGAGTGACGTGTCTATGGATGCGCCTTTGCATTTTAAGAGTGGAGATACACAGATTTATCTCAGGTATAACATTTCTAGAAAACATACGATTTTTACCCAGTGTCTTGGTATTATGGTCAGTGGTGTAAAGTAAAGAAGTACAAATACTTTGTTACTGTATGGGCTACTATTAAAAAAAAAAAAAAAAAAAATATATATATATATATATATATATATATATATATATATATATATATATATATATATATACGGTCAGCTAAAGGATTATTAGGAACACCTGTTCAATTTCTCATTAATGCAATTATCTAATTAACCAATCACATGGCAGTTGCTTCAATGTATTTAGGGGTGTGGTCCTGGTCAAGACAATCTCCTGAACTCCAAACTGAATGGGAAAGAAAGGTGATTTAAGCAATTTTGAGCGTGGCATGGTTGTTGGTGGCAGACGGGCCGGTCTGAGTATTTCACAATCTGCTCAGTTACTGGGATTTTCACGCACAACCATTTCTAGGGTTTACAAAGAATGGTGTGAAAAGGGAAAAACATCCAGTATGCCGCAGTCCTGTTGGCGAAAATGCCTTGTTGACGCTAGAGGTCAGAGGAGAATGGGCCGACTGATTCAAGCTGATAGAAGAGCAACTTTGACTGAAATAACCACTCGTTACAACCGAGGTATGCAGCAAAGCATTTGTGAAGCCACAACACGCACAACCTTGAGGCGGATGTTCTACAACAGCAGAAGACCCCAACGGGTACCACTCATCTCCACTACAAATAGGAAAAAGAGGCTACAATTTGCAAGAGCTCACCAAAATTGGACAGTTGAAGACAGGAAAAATGTTGCCTGGTCTGATGAGTCTCGATTTCTGTTGAGACATTCAGATTAGGGCTGCACGATTAATCGCACGATATTGTTATGCGCATCTAATCAGTAAAGCCGGTTCCTTGATTAGTAGTAAATCACCTTCACCTGCTTTCAGATGGAGCGGCATTTACTACAAAGAGCCGTAGTTAACTGACAAGCTGAGCCAAATCGCGTTAAAATCGAGGACATATCGCCAACGATATTTAATGCGATATGGCTCAGCTTGTCAGTTAACTACGGCTCTTTGTACACAGCAAAAACTCAGTGTTAAATTAACACACCTGGGAGTGTATATGAGTCCACACTCAAGAGTGTTAAAGTTAATGAGATATTTAAGTGATTAATTGAGTGATGATTGAGCATTATTGAAGACACCTAAAGCAGAATCACTGAAGGAGAAAACCGGAATTTCAGGTCACCATTATGGAGATGAGTGGTTGCTTTAGTTGGGCTCTTGACCCTTATATTTTTAACTTTAGAGTTTGTTCGGCTGGTGTATCCGAGTTAAACCTGCCAGATGAACAAAGATAAAATTGATCTAATGGTGATGGTTATATTATGACATTTATCATTTGAACTAAATGTTTGTGATTAATGTTGTTGGTTACAGCATAACTGAGATTCTGCATAAATATCCAGAATTTGAGATATAATATAAAGGAGTTCTTAGAAGTTGTAAAAAAAAAAAAAAATCTTTCTTTTAGGCACACACAGATATCGAGATTCAGTCAATGCATCTCAACAATGGTGACGAGCTGAATATTCAAGTAGGAAAAGTAAATTACATAGACAATTCAAATCATAATTTATTCATACCGCAATGCATGATGGGAGCCATTAATGAGTTGTGATTGGTGGCAACAAGGATTATTATTGTCACCACGGTTGAGATTCACAGGCTGATTATTGATGTCTGTGTTTCTAAATAAATGCATTTGAAAGTGATTTGATCAAGAAAATTTTTATTAAATGTTTTGGATTATAAGAAAAATACAATTATCATATGCTGTAGAACCACTAAACTGTTGCTATCAAGTTCAACCAGATCATCTGAATGAGTTTCATTTTTCAGATCACAGCATGATTATGTCAAAACATAACCAACACTATCAGATCACACTTGACTTTGTTCATTTGACTGTAATAAATCAATAACAGCCGTCAAACAAAACGTAAACTTAAAGTATAAGGATCAAGAGCCCAACTAAAGCAAACACTTATCGCCATAACGGTGGCTTACAATTTTAGATTTTCTCCTTCAGTGATTCTGCTTGTTATCATCAGGTGTCTTCAATAATGCTCAATGATCACTAAATTAACCACTTAATTATCTCATTAACTTTAACACTCTTGAGTGTTAATTTAACACTCATATCTGCGTCATATCATCCATCTGAAAGCAGGTGAAGGCGATTTACTACTAATCAAGGAACCGGCTTTACTGATTAGATGCGCATAACAATATCGTGCGATTAATCGTGCAGCCCTAATTCAGATGGTAGAGTCAGAATTTGGCGTAAACAGAATGAGAACATGGATCCATCATGCCTTGTTACCACTGTGCAGGCTGGTGGTGGTGGTGTAATGGTGTGGGGGATGTTTTCTTGGCACACTTTAGGCCCCTTAGTGCCAATTGGGCATCGTTTAAATACCACGGCCTACCTGAGCATTGTTTCTCACCATGTCCATCCCTTTATGGCCACCATGTACCCATCCTCTGGTGGCTACTTCCAGCAGGGTAATGCACCATGTCACAAAGCTCGAATCATTTCAAACTGGTTTCTTGAACATGACATTGAGTTCACTGTACTAAAATGGCCCCCACACAGCAAAATCCCCAGTGTTAAATGAACACTCCTCGGTGTACATATGTGTCCACACTACAAGGTGTTAAAATTAACACTGAAGCAGTGTCGAAGTTAATGAGATAATTAAGTGATTAATTAAGTGATGATTGGCCATTAGTGGTGACACCTAATGTTAATAAGCAGAATCATTGATGGAAAGAGAAACAACAAGAACAGAAAAAACTAGAGAAGAACTACTGACTTCGAGTCATTACACATTGTTGCACTTAATATTACCAGTTTGAATTTATATTTGAATTAATGTTTTATGAATTTCTCGTTTCAAGTCACCATTATGGTGGTCAGTGCTTGCTTTAGTTGGGCTCTTGACCCTTTTCATTTTTTAATGTTAGTTTTTCTCTGACTGTTTCAACATTGTGTGTATAAAGCACATTTGTTATTGCAAGAGGAAACATGATCTGCTTACAATATGTTTTGATGATAATGACATTATCATCATGTAGTGACCTGATTCTCTGATGTCATTCAGAGTCTTGTAAAGACTCAGGGGCGGATTTAATCCGTGGGGGGATTTGCATATCATAATTAATAATTGGTCATTAATAATTATTCATACATGTTTGGATTAGATCAGTCTTATATGTTAATAAATCTCCTGATAAAGGATAATATGTCATTTTACCTGCATGCATGCATGTGTATCCTTGCAATTAACCACAAGTTGATTGTAATTAATTACACGGACCACGTCCTAAAAAACAGGCAAAATTAATTAGCTCAATTGTCAGAATAATATTTGTGGGGATCCACAATATCATCCTACTTTATAGGATTTCAGGAAAAGCAATTCTGTGGCCACAAGAATTGGGTTTCCTGCCCTATAAGCAAATACTCTGTAAAGTATCTTTAATTTGTAAGCTTGTAAGATCTTTTGACACTTAAGGGACTTGAAAGTGAGCTAAAAGCAGTACATCAATCAAATGAATATAATGAATTTAATAAGGCAGAACTACTTATGTATTTACTACGGTTACATGGGAAATATGTATTTACAAACATAATAAACAACAAAACACGATAAGGCATCGATGAACGAGAAATGCATTGAGACAGAGAGAGAGAGGAAATGTAGAGAGTTGCAGTTATGCAAGAGGGAGTTTAGGAAGACCCGAGGATCTTTCTAAATAGCAAATTCACATAGGGAACAGAATTTTGAGAGACAACGAGACTTCAACAAATCTTAAAAGCGTATTCAAATACGGATACTTGCACAGGTAATTCTTTGCATGGCTTGTGAAGAAGCGTGTGTCTCTCGGTCCGGCGCGTCACGTGGTCACGTGCGCGTGTTTCTCCTTCAAAGCGCTCGTTTAAAGGTCCCTTGTCGATGGATTTGCTGAAGAGATATGTCACGCGGTGTTCTTTTCACTCGTCGATTGGAATTAAACACGGAGACTTAGCCAAGACTGAAAAAACACAAACTAAACTAGAAACAAATAAAAGAAAGGCGAAGAGCTCGCCCAGAGGCGAGACGTTACATTATGACACGAGGACAAGAGAAGTAAGAGGGGGATAAACTGGTATTCAGTCCTTTTGAAGACCTGACGTTTCCGCCTTCTTTTGGAAGAGGGTCCAATCAGGAGCTGTCCCTTTGGAGGGAATTTTTATGATCCTTTGTGTTCTAACCAGCCATTTAAATCTCTAGTTTCATTGGGTGTTTAAGAGAAGAATCTTCACAATTCTTATAATACTAATGTGTCACAAAGTTTAGCAAAATGTAATGTCAATTAACAAATGGGGAATGAAAATTGGAGTTTATCGAGACCAAACTTGCCACAAATGGATTTGGTTAAACATTAGTTGGCAAAGTTTGAAACATTATCCCATTAGAGTTGTCGAGAAACATGGACCAAACCACAAAAGGCAACTCATGAAATAGGGAACTTAGATACATTGTTCATACAATTCTCAAATGGATATATAATAGCATATATATATATGAATACAGGATTCATTTCTCCTCCTTGGTTAGAATTCGGAGTGAGCCACAGTTCTGTGAACATTCCTTTGGGTCGTAAACGCTGTTATCTAAGAACTCCAGTGATGTTAGTTTTGGTCTCTTTTCACTCCAAAGATGGAAAACATAGTAAACTATATTTTACTGGATATTACTGTACGTATTCTGATTGATCACACCGAAAGCATTCTGGAGGTGTCCAGAACTATGTGTACAAGTTATGGGAATAGACAGTTATATTTAAAATGCATAATGAAGGTATTTATAATTCACTTTAAGCTACGATAAAATCATAGTCATTCCAATGTGACATGGACAAATGGACACACATAAAAACACATTGAATATATCTGGTTAAATGTCTTTTAAAAAGAGAAGTTTCTCTTTAGGATCCTTCTTTGGGACATTCCAGTCAGTCATAAAAATGTCTCGTAACTGGACACCACGCTCTGTCCTGAGCGGGCTTCACTTGTGGGGGATGCGTGTGTGGTTGTGAGTGTGTGTGTGTGTGTGTGTATATGTTAATTTACATCCAGGCTTTTTGGGCCTGAAGGCTTTGGGATTTTCGCTAGGATGTATTTAGTTATTCAGATTCACCTCGCCCAGTCCCTACAGTCTACATCTTTGACTATGTGCTTGATGTCTCAATTTGGTATTGGTGATTGTAGTCCTGGGATTCTACAGTTTGAGATCCAAAAGCAATATGAACAATTTTGAAAACATTTTAGGGACAGAAGTTATTGTGTTTAGACACACAGACATCAAGAATCAGCATATGAATCTCAGCAATGGTGACAATAAACAAAGTACTGACAAACAGATCAACTATGAACATCACAAAACAAGCTACTAAAGTCATAACAAAACAATAGCAAAAATAGAAGCAAACAGGACAACAATGAAAATAACAGGACAATTCAGCTGCATAATTTATTCATTTTGCAATGCATGATGTGAGCCAGGGATGCATTCTGATTGGTGGCTCCCATCATGCACTGCAACATGAAGCATTTGTGTGATTGTCACCATTGTTGAGATTCATATGTAGATTCTTGATGTCTGTGTGTGATTTTAAAACCTTCAAATTAATAAAACATTGCTGGAAGAAGGTACTGTAGTGAAAAATTAATAAAGCATTTTGATAATCAGTTTATAATGCTGGGTGAGATCAGTGAATCAGGCCACTAGTAATTGTATCACCAACATAACCATGGCTGTGTTTCCCATAATCAATCTTAAACCTAACTTGATTGCAGAACAACTGCAACAAATGGTCAGTACAATCAATCTAGGCTTACAATGTTTAAGGGGAAACACAGTCCAGGTTACAGTTTCTCTTGCCACAACAAATGTGCTTTACAAACACAGAGTTGGAAAAGACAGAGAAAAGCTAATGTTAAAAAGGAAATGGTCAAGAGCCCACCTGAAACCAAACACTGATCACCATAATGGTGACATGAAACGAAACTTCCATAAAACATTACCATCTAAACTTCTGTTAAATCTAAATAAGACCGTGTGTAGATGTATGACATAAATAAAGTCAAACTGGTAAAATAATATATGCAATAATGTGTAATGGCTTAAAGTCAGTAGTTCTTGTGTTTCTCTTTTTTTTTGTTCTTCTAGTTTCTCTTTCCTTCAGTGAGTCTACTTGTTATCATCAGGTGTCTTCAATAATGCTCAATCATCACTTAATTAATCACTTAATTATCTCATTAACTTCAACACTGCTTCAGTGTTAATTTTAACACCCTGTAGTGTGGACACATATGTACACTTAGGAGTGTTAATTTAACACTGGGGATTTTGCTGTGCACAGTCACCAGATCTCAACCCAATAGAGCATCTTTGGGATGTGGTGGAACGGGAGCTTCGTGCCCTGGATGTGCATCCCACAAATCTCCATCAACTGCAAGATGCTATCCTATCAATATGGGCCAACATTTCTAAAGAATGCTTTCATCACCTTGTTGAATCAATGCCACGTAGAATTAAGGCAGTTCTGAAGGCGAAAGGGGGTCAAACACAGTATTAGTATGGTATTCCTAATAATCCTTTAGGTGAGTATATATATATATATATATATATATATATATATATATATATATATATATATGTTTTATTTGTTGAAACTTTTACTTTGCTACATTTTAAGGCAAATAAATACTTTTTACTCTGAATAATCTCCTTTTGTTACCGTCACCGTATGGAAGCCCGTTTAACCCACAGTTGAGTAAATAATCTGGTTCTTTAAGTCATAATAATGAGAAACTTTCTCATATTTATGACTTGGTATCTCATTACGTAGAGAAAGTTTTGTATAATAATGACTTGCTATGTCAAAATTACGAGAAACTGTCTCATTATTATGAGTTAAGTAAGTAATATGTTATATGTTAAAATATTCAGGGAAACAATTTCGTAATAATGAGAAACTTTCTCACAATAATGACTAATTTTTCTCGTAATAATTAATTATGAAGAGATAACTTTAATTTATAAATCTGTTCAGTTTATAGTACTGTTTATCACAGGAGACCAGAACCAGAGTCCAGCTGTGTAAAGAGAGACGTGTCTATGGATGCGCCAGTGCATTTTAAGAGTGGAGATACACAGATTTATCTCAGGTATAACATTTCTAGAAAACATACGATTTTTACCCAGTGTCTTGGTATTATGGTCAGTGGTGTAAAGTGACATAGTAGAAATATTTTGTTACTGTATGGGCTACTTAAAAAAATAATAAATTATTATAATATATATATATATATATATATATATATATATAAATATTTTTTATTTTTTTATTTGTTGAAACTAATTTGTTATTATTATTAATAATCTGTTTCAAGCTAAATTCATATGTGGTTTGAAATCCTATTCAAATCACATTTCTGGAAATCTGTTTCAGTCTGAACGCTCTGATCAGATTTCGCTTGGTTTCTGTGACTTTCTCATGCGACGTAAAATGTAAACGTCCGACGTTGTTATATATAGGTAACCAGTGTTGGGAGAAACGTGTTACAAAAGTAATGCATTACAGTAACATATTACTTTTTGCTGTAATGCAGTAGTGTAAGGCATTACTAATCAATTTTCAGTAATATTTTACTCGGTACATGTTCAGTTATGCTTGCGTTACAACACACTTTTAGTTTTAATTGTAAAAAAAACAAAAAAAAAACACCAAGACCGCGAGACATTAGAATGAAAAATGCAAGTAGGCTAATTTACCTGTTTGTGGTCAGTCAATAGCCGCGTGTGGTGTCCAAGTTTGTAAATAAAAACTAAATGGCAGCGTCTGATATATTTGTATAGCGATTTATTTTTTACAGGAGTGCCGTGAGGCACGATTTCGGCCTCTGTGCTCGCGCTGGCCAGTGGAAAAGCGGCTAATGGGTGAAGATGGCATGAAGAAGACTGTACATTCGCGAGATGGACGTCTGCGCATTAGGCTATTCTATTTGTTCTGTGTTTTCTTTCTAAACAGTTAGGCTATGTTTAGGTAGTATTTTTCTTGTTTTCATCACGCAATCGTGTTTTTGATGCGGTGGTGACGCGTTCACGTAACATGATGTAAGGGTGGCGGCGGCGCTGCCGATAAAGCACCTAAAAGCTGTCACAAAGAACAGGCAAAAGCAATGATTATGAATATGTCAAATATAGCAAGGAGACATTTTAATTGTTTATTAATAAAGATGAAGTTGACGTTGCTGACTCGCGATCTTCGCAGTAGTGAATGCGCCAGAGAGAAATGCACATTTCATAAGCAGAGAGCAGTCCCTTTTCTTTCGTTTTGAATTGTTCTGTTTACAAGTAGACATTTCAATATAGATTGAAATATATTTTTCAGGTCTGTGAAGTAGGCTACCTTATACGCTGAGTTTCGGTTAATTTATGAGACGCGCTCCAGTTCACGTGCAGGCGCCTCCATGGCGTGATCTATTGTCTGCTATATTTACTTCTTATTTATCAAATCCAGGCAATTGGTTGATGGAACATTGATTAAAATTAAGATACAATTAGTACAAATCAAAATTCACTTTAAAGAAAGGCTTTGTGTCTTCTGTTTGGGGTCTCTGTGAAAGTTTTAAAACAGTCTTTTAGTGCCGCTTCAGAGCGGTCGCGTCCGTAACGGAGAACTGTCACGTCCTTACATTGTTTTTTCCACATAAATGCGAACACGAAAAATAAAATAAAATGAATATTTTATGTTCTGTGGAGAGCCAACCCTTCTTCATCCGGAGGGTAGTATTACTTTTGATTTGCGCAATGTAATTCACAGAATTACAAAAAAATATTTTGCCTCCTAAAAGTTAAATATTTGTTTTGTCACGCGTGTGTATTTCCCTCATATTAAATATAAAACGCATGTGTAGATTGATATTTTTCTAATGTCTGGACTCCTTTAAGGGGGTATCCTATGGATAAACAGACGTTTCAATATATTGGTATTAAATGCATTTTCTGAGAATTTATATTTCAAGTTTTGACTGCAAATGTCACGTCCATAACGCTGGAATTCCCCAATTTTAAATAATTTATCCTCAACTAGTTCTGTGGTGTAGGTCTACGTATTTTATAATGTTAACTTCAAAATTCAAATAATACTAATAGTAATTTAAAGATGTGGTAGCATTGGATCTGGACGGGAAGGATAACTCTTGGAGTTGGAAGGGGTGTGTCGCGATTTCGGTTTCATATCGCATATCGTTACAGCCTTAGAATGTTAATTTCTACTACTGTATAGCTATTTTGGTGAAAGTATAGTAGTAGTATAGTATTTCCATAGACAGTAAAAGCGTATTTCTCCAGAAGATCGCAAATAAAACACGTTTTTCTTAAAACAATGTTGATTTCATACTGACTTGTGGTTTTTATAGGAGCAGAAACTTTCGTTTCACAATCTCATAGCTTGTAGTCAGTCTACCTCGGATGGTTTAGACATTATGGCTAAAAAATCAATATCCTATGGAGAAAATGAATAGTATTTTTGCCGGTGTTTTGGGGGCCCCCTTGGAGGGCGGGGCCCGTTTCAATTGAAACGGTTGAAACATAGGTAAGGCCGCCTATGATATATATATATATATATATATATATATATATATATAAAGCAGTTCAAATGTTGACATATCTTACCAAGATGCGATTTTGTATAGTTTATACTCTTTATTTGTGATCCTGTCTAAATTTTGTTTTAAGGTAGTTGAATATAAAGTCCAGTACATTACTGATGCTTGTCAACGGCAGCTATCACAGTTGCTAGGCGACAAGAACAGTCCCCCGTAGGCTAGACCGTCCCATTTAACAATGCAGGCTTTAAATTGGTTTTCACAGTGCATTGTGGGACTTTTTAGGGAGCAACCCTTTCTGTACCCTGGAAGGAGTACATCAGGATTTATGGGAAGTGTTCCCGGACAGTGAGAGAGACAAAGATGTTGCAGATATAAAATTCAAAATGGTCAAAATGACTGTCATGGCCATTCTAGTGTTAAAGTAAGGATATATGAATATGAGATTTTTTTAGTATGAAAAGCTTTTTTTGATTCAATAACTTTAATTCTCTCTTTGTTGTAGTTCATTTCATTAGAAGATATCAGAACCAGAGCCCAGCTGTGTTTTTGAGGTGTGACGAGTCTAAGGATCCTATATTAGTTTTTAAGATTGGAGATACACAGCCTGTATACACACAGTATATACACATATACACGTATACAGTGTACGTTATCAGATTACTTTTTTCAAGTAACTAGTAAAGTAACGCAATACTTTTTCAAATTTACAATACAACTTTTTCAGATTAGTATTGCTAAAGTTACTTTGTTTTCCCATTTCTTGTTCTGTCCCCATGTTGAGAGAAATCGGGAGTGAGTGCAGAGGTGTTGTGTGCGCTGTGAACATGTTTTTTTTTTGTGTGTGCGCTGTGAACATGTTTTTTTTTTAGTCCTAGACAAAATGTGAGCATGCATTTACTCATTTCAGAACAGAATCAGTATTCCTCAAAATGAATAAAAACAGTGAAACGCAAATTCTCAATATTATACAAACCAGCAATAATTAATGGTGAAATTACACAAATATACTTTATGCATTTAATCTCATTTTATTAACCAATGTATTTGCTACTGACCTTCGATTATCGAATTTAACCATACTAAGCAAAAAAAAAAAAAAAAAAATTAGATAAACATCACATTTGTTTAATTTGTTTCATTTTTGGGTTTTATTGCTGAAGTGTTGAAATGTTGAACTTTCTACTCCTGCGTACTATTCTTCTGAAATCCAGAATGAACTTTTGGTGTGAAAGGACATTTACATTTGCCAAAATTAAAACCTTTTTTTGTTATTAAAAAACAAACAAGCAAGCCCAACCAAGGTGAGAAAAAGTAACGCAAAGGGAACATAACACATTACTTTTCATACAAAGTAAGTAAGTAATGCAATTAGTTACTTTTTTAGGAAGTAAACCAATATTGTAATGCATTAGTTTTAAAAGTAACTTTCCCCAACACTGATAGTATAGCATTTTATGTTATCAGAATAGTATAAGTAGTATTTTATACAAGATATGAGAAACTCTTGTTGTATATTTTTTATAGGTATTTCAAATGTAGAATTGTTGTAATGACAGTGCAAATAAAAAAACAAAGTGCTCTTTATAGTCTTTATTATGATAAATGAATGTAATACTGTTAAATACAGTAATTAAAAGCATTCAGTTTAATCTGTGTGTGTTATAGTTCACTTCATCAGAAGAGATCAGAGCCAGAGCCCAGCTGTGTGTCTATGATGAGTGACGGGTCTATGAATCAGCCATTAGGTTATAGGAGTGGAGATACACAGACTGATCTCAGGTAAAACCTTCCAGTAAAATATATAATTTAATTATGATACAGTATAAAGATATGTTGTGTTTAGTAACTCATGTAATAATGTGGTATTTTAATTTTACAGCCATGAAGTCCTCAAAATTTTTAGGTCAAATCTGATGAAGAAGTTTGAGCGTCTGTATGAGGGAACAGAAAAGCAGGGAAACCCAACACTCCTGAATGAGATCTACACAGATCTTTACATCACAGAGAGTGAGAGTGGAGAGATCAATAATGAACATGAGGTGAGACAGATTGAGACACAATCCAGAAGACCAGCAACAGAGGACACACCGATCAAATGCAATGACATCTTTAGACCTTTACCTGGACAAGACAAACCCATCAGAACTGTGCTGACAAAGGGAGTCGCTGGCATTGGAAAAACCGTCTCTGTGCAGAAGTTCATCCTGGACTGGGCTGAAGAGAAAGAGAATCAGGACGTCCAGCTCATATTTCCACTTCCTTTCAGAGAGATCAATCTGATGAAGGACAAAACACTCAGTCTTTCAGATCTTCTTCATGTCTTATTCCCTGAAACTAAAGATATAGAAATATCCAGTGATAAATATAAAGTGTTGTTCATCTTAGATGGTCTGGACGAGTGTCGTCTGCCTCTGGGTTTTCAGAGCAATGTGAGGTCGTGTGATGTAAGTGAATCAGCCTCAGTGGACGAGCTGCTGACGAACCTCATTACGGGGAATCTGCTTCCCTCGTCTCTCATCTGGATCACCTCCAGACCAGCAGCCGCCGATCTCGTCCCGTCTGAGTGTGTCCATCGAGTGACCGAGGTACGAGGCTTCAATGATCCACAGAAGGAGGAATACTTCAGGAAGAGAATCAGTGATCAGAGTCTGGCCAATGCAATCATCACACACCTGAAGTCCTCAAGGAGCCTCTACATCATGTGCCACATCCCAGTGTTCTGCTGGATCTCAGCCACTGTTCTGGAGAAGATGCTGAGCGAAGCAGAGACTGGAGAGATTCCCAAGACTCTCACTCAGATGTACACACACTTCCTGATCCTTCAGACCAATATCATACATGAGAAGGACTATGAGAAGAATGTGACAGATAGAGACACAATCCTCAAACTGGGAAAAGTGGCTTTTCAGCAGCTTGTGAAAGGCAATGTGATCTTCTATGAGGAAGACCTGAGAGAGTGTGGCGTTGATGTGACAGAAGCATCAGTGTACTCAGGATTGTGCACGCAGATCTTCAGAGAGGAGTCTGGCTGGTATCAGGGGAAAGTCTTCTGCTTTATTCATCTGAGTATTCAGGAACATCTAGCAGCTCTGTATGTGCACCTCTGCTTCACAAACAACAACATCAATGTGTTTGACACAATCATTCAACAGAGCTTGTGGTCTAAAGTTAATGACTGGTTTCAGCTCATGTTTAAACATGTTTCATTATCTGAGCTGCACCAGAGAGCTGTGAATGAGGCTCTACAGAGTAAAAATGGACATCTGGACATTTTCTTGCGGTTCCTTCTGGGTCTGTCATTGGAGTCTCATCAGGTTCTTCTGCAAGGACTAATGAAACAGACAAGCACTTCTGATAGCATAACTGACAATAAGAAAACAGTTAATTACATCAAGAAGAAGATCAGGACCATTGATTCTCCAGAGAAATCCATCAATCTGTTCCACTGTCTGAATGAACTGGGTGATCGTTCACTAGTGGAGGAAATACTGTACAACAGTATATGAAATCTGGAAGAATAAAGGATGCCAAACTCTCTTCATCTTTGTGGTCAGCTTTAGGTTTTGTGTTGTTGACATCAGAGAAGATGCTGGATGAGTTTGATATTAATGAATTTGTTGGAGAAAAAAAGGACACTGAAAAACTGCAAGTTTTTGAGAAGCTGCTGCCTTTCTTCAAATCCGGTCTCAAAGAAATCTTTTAAGAGTCGAAGTTTCAGGTTTCAGAAGAAGTAACTTTATTGACAAGTAACAAAATGCAGATGTTCATCTGACTTGCAATGGTGGAACTTCAGGTCTAATACCTTTTCTTATCACTAGGTAGCCAATCAGCTATCAAGCTCAGGTCACATGATTCCCTGCACCTGCAGTGTTCTAGTGCCATCCATCATTTTTAATTAACATTTTTAGTACCATCTTATTAACTACCTATACACATCTTCTCTCTGAGTCTGTTAGGTACTTTTCCATCCTCACAGACCTTGACCTAATTTAACCTGATTTGTCCTGATTTAACCTGGTTAAGTTTGGTTAAGGACTGAGACACAGCAATACAGAAT
The DNA here is from genome assembly GCA_026230005.1 of Gila orcuttii. Classification (NCBI taxonomy): domain Eukaryota; kingdom Metazoa; phylum Chordata; class Actinopteri; order Cypriniformes; family Leuciscidae; genus Gila; species Gila orcuttii. Next base: position 7,581 of record JAPDVR010000043.1, on the reverse strand, counting down.
TTTATGTGAGGCAAAGGAAAACCTCCAACAGTATCAGGCCAGATCTAGGCTTGACCGCATGGATTAGCTGAGCCCACCCAATCAAAATTTAGGCAAAGACACACTTACTCTTTTATTTTTCATGATTTATGCATTGAATAAAAAAACATCTGAGGGGTGTATCTTCATAATTACTTGTACATTTTTTTATAGCTCTTGATTGATTTTAATTTAATGATAATATTGAAGTAGCTTAAATAGGTTAGAAAACCCCACTCATTCAAGAATGTGCATTTATTGCATGGATGGAGTGAGAACATAACCTAAGAGTCTAAAATGCATGTGCACAGTTCAGGTGAATGAATTTAACCTATTTGACTTGGTGTTAATGCTGTTGTTCTGAATCCAAAAAGTAAACTGTCTGCTGAAATTTTAACGTTCAGACCAATTCATTTATTTTACCTTAGTTAAACAAGGGTTCGATTTTACTTAATTTGTTATTCTACTTCAGTTGAGTTATACTTAACCAAGTTAGCATTGTTTATCTATATTGGGTAAGGGAACCAGGTTCACGGCTTCGTTTTTGCTGCCGTTGTAGCGGCTGGATACACCGCTTGAACAGAGATAGACTACTTCAGTTGAGTTATGTTAAGCACAGAGATTCATCGCTGCACCCTTCTGTCGGACGTAGTGTTTCAACCAGGTCTGCTACTGCGTTTATAATAACGACTTAACCACAGTTACCTGAAATGATGGAACGAGACATTGTGATTGTGTCACTTTTGCTCAGGGTTTTAAGTAAATTGGTTGTTCAGTCGAAAGATTCTGAGATGTCATTCAACGCCATGTTATATAAGGAGCGAGCCTGCCCCTAATTTGTGCGCTTGAATGCCATTGGCTATTACGATGCATTTTTCGTTATTCCAATCAGGTTTCAGTAATTTTAGGAGTGTGGTGTTTGTGGAGATATTTTTGGTGCAAAACTACTGAATAAACTTCAACTTGTTTATTTCGTTGTGCTTTTCCTCTGCACATTGCAATGCTTTAAACTGTCTTTTGTTATCATTTGTTGAATGTTACTTTAATAAAAAAAAATAAAAAAAATATCACAAGGTTTAAGGTTCCACTTTTACCATAAAACCAAAAATTGCAGAACACCTGAATGATTACAGCAACACTTATTTCACAGTTATTCCTAAATGAACCATTACCATTCAATTTATTTATTGCTAAGCTCTTCTGATACCTTACCTTATGAAGCTTTACGACTGTGTCATATCTGGCAATAATCTCTGGGAAATAACTCCACAAACATATCAGTGTCCAAATAAACATTTTGCCCCCCTACACTGATGTTTCTCTTTGTCATGTTCTTTCTCTGAGCTTATGTTGCTCTGTGTTAGATGTTAGAACCTTAATACCAAACTTATGAACAGTAGTGCTTGACATTAACACCCGCCAACCCGCCGAATGCGGGTGGATTTCAGCAGTGGCGTGTAACGCAGTCACTCCTACAAGCCTCTTTGGCGGGCTGAATTTTATATAGCTAGGCCTGAAATATTTTTTAGTAATTCTGTGAATTACACTGCGCAAACCGTACCAGATGAAGAAGGGTTGGCTCTCAGTCTCCACAGAACATAAAATATTCATTTTATTTTATTTTTATTGTTTGCATTTATGATTTTGAGTGTTCGCATTTACGAGGAAAAACAATGTTTCGGACGTGACAGTTCTCCGTTAAGGACGTGACCGCTCTGAAAGCTTTAAAACTTTCACAGAGACATCAAACAGAAAGCACAACCCCTTTCTTTAAATTGAATTTCGTTTTGTATTAATTGTATCTTAATTTTAATCAATGTTTCATCAACCAATTGCCTGGATTTAATAAATAAGAAGTAAATATAGCAGACGATAGATAATCACGAAACAGAGGCGCCGGCACGTGAACTGGAGCTCGTCTCATAAATGAACCGAAACTCAGAGTATAAGGTAGCCTATAGGCTACTTGTCTCACAGACATGTCCACTTTTAAACAGAACAATTAAAAACGAAAGAAAACAGACTACAGACTGCTCTCTGCTTATGTAATCCTTATGAAATGTGCATTTCTCTCTGGTGCGTTCACTACTGCGAAGTATATATAATATAGCCTATATAAAAAGTGTTAGCCCACAGATACATTTATGAGGGTTTATTTAATTTATTGCAATCAACAAATGATAACAATTAGTAAAAGCCACAGTTAAAGCTTTGCAAGGTGCAATTTATACGACGAGTTTAAGTTTGCTGTACTTTTAGGCCTACACGAAGTGAATGCCAGCAATCATTCAGTCAGTGACGAATTAATAAAAACATTATAAACTTAACGAAACAATACACAATTGTAGTTTAAGTTCGCGCTGAAACTATATTTAAATTTTTTTAAATAAACGAGGAGCGTGAACTAGAATGAGCAGTTCCACGCGCATGCCCGGGAAACTCATGAATATTAATGTAGGCTCCGCCCACTGCCTCTACAGATGCACAAGTCAGTTTTGCACCACATTTCACGGTGCACTTGGTGCAAAAGGGAGAGCGCGCGAAACTTGTCACTTGAAAGCGAAAAACAGTGTTTGAGATTCGTCGCTGCAGATTCAAGCAGTTGTAGTTATGTACTTGTGTTTGTGCTAGAAAAATATACAAGACATTTGTGAGAAAATATTCTACAAGTGTGCAACTCTCATTGGATAAATTCACATACTGATTTGCAGATGAGCAAAATTTCTCAGTGACTTCACATGTTTTGATGCGGGTGTTTAAATGCGTTTTGCACCATATTCACTGCAGCAACTGTAGCAAAAATGTGAGCGTACGAGTTTCTTAATTTGTGATTTGTAGAATAGGATTTGTGCACCTGCAATGAAGAATTTGAGAAGGTGTAACCGTTGTGTTGTGTTTGTGGAAGATTAAAAAAAAGTCTACAAGTTTGCAACTCTTAAAACATTTCTCTCTGTGACTTCAAATTTACTGATACACATGTGTGGCTATTCTCTACAACTACAAATTTCACTGTCACAGGCGTTCAGTAGTTTTGCACCAAAAATATCTCCATACGTAATGCGTAATGCAGTTAGCCGGTTAGCAGGTGTCCTACACAATATAAAAACTCAAAACTACGTATTTTGAACACCCGGTAGAAAATATATACACCATTAATTTTTCATACTTACAGGTTGTGATTCTGAGGTGTAAGCTGGCCACAAAAAAAACTGTTTTAATTATTCTGATTTCTTTTGATTATTTTAATTTCTTCTATGTAAAGCACTTTGAATTACCATTGTGTATGAAATGTGCTATATAAATAAACCTGCCTTGCCTTGCCTAATAATCCTTTAGGTGAGTGTATATCTCTGGCTGTAATATGAATATACTAATATCTCTGGCTGTTTTTTTCTGATTATCTCCTGATGTGACGTGACAGCAGTAATGTATTATACAATCAGGGTATCTCCCGAGCATTTGTTTTTTAATTTAATATTGAAATCAGACAAATTTGAAAATTGCGCTTTTTGTGTTTCACAATAAAAAACACATGAAAAACAAGTTATAGACCTGATTTAAGAAAAAAAAAACAAAAAAAAAAACAGATGATCGGAAGATACCCTTATTCTAATAATCATGTAACTGTCCGTGTGTTTTTTTGCAGGACTCTCAGTATTTAGACGTCAGTCCAGTTTCCTCAGGATCAGCTGATGGTGAACAAGGAGCCGCTACAGAGACTGAAGACACAGACATACACAGCGATCACACTAACATGTGTGTGTGACTTCACACCAGTTTCTTGTTTTTTAATTTCAATTTTAAATTTGCTAAATATTGATTACAATGTAGTGTATCACACACTATGCAATGCATGTGAGTAGCCTAATACAAAGTGACAAAACTAAAACCCTCCCCTTTTAATCAACAAGAAATGCAGATACAGTTTTGTGTATTATGACTGGAGATTGTAATTAATTCATCAATATAATATCTTCAGTATAATCTTAGGGAAATATTTTACAAGTTTACTTTGAAAAACAGATATGTGTTATCAGATGTGTTAATGCCAGCAGAGTATTCATAAATATTATACAGATACAATTTACTGAACATTTTTGTAAAATATTTTTCATATGAAAACATTTGTATATGATGATTTTTACATTTCCAAATTGTCACATTCTTTTACTCTTTTCTTGTTTTTCCTCCTGCATCTGAACAGTTAATTACTAATTGCAAAGTTGAATCATATTTCTCTTGATCTAAAGACAAATACAAATCAGGGATGAGTGTCACTCCTGCTTAATTCCACAATTTATTAAGCCCACATAAGGAAAGTTACAAGAGAACATCAGGAGGACTGAAATTACTTTTTACTGAAATAGTGTAGTCGATTTTTTATTTTATTTTAACCTATGGCCATGAAAAGATACAGTGTCATGTAAAAAGTGTTAAAAGCTAAACAATTTGTTATTATTCTATTGTTGCGGGCCAAAAGTTTAATGGAAATGAATATGTATTAGGCTACTTTATGTATTAAAGTTCAATAACATGGTTGCAAGGTTGTGAATGTAATGGCGCAATGGATAAGACACATGCCTTTGGTGTGAGAGACCCGGGTTTGAATCCACTGTGAGACACCATTGTGTCCCTGAGGAAGACACTTAACCCCTAGTTGCTCCAGAGGCGTGCGACCTCTGACATATGTAGCAATTGTAAGTCGCTTTGGATAAAAGCGTCAGCTAAATGAATAAATGTAAATTCAGGCCGTGGATCGTGTTGAGTCTCGTGTGTGTGTTATGTGTGCACGAGCATTGTGTTGCTGGCTGCAGTTCACTAACAGCCCCCTGATGTCGTTAATAACTGCTTTATGAATTATACATAACAGCCCACTTCCAGAAATCCAAACAAATAATGAGACGAGAAAAGATGGTAAAAATTTAAGCTGTAATTCAGGTTCATTCATCATACAGTGGACACTCAAGTTAAACACGGTGCATTGTGGGATACAGTACCCAGCACAACGTGCTCAGTTGTTGTATCCTGCAGATTTTGGCAAAAGTAGTAGATAATTTGGGTATACATACTGTAATAAATCACATACTGTGCACAATACGCAGACTATTCACGGTTCTGATGAATGTCAGTCAACATGTTTCAGTGTAGCTGTGCTAGTTTGTCTCGGTACAACAAAAAACATCTAATAATAAATACAACAACAACAAAAATCACCATACAAAAAAAGTACAAAACATTTACAACACAATACTTCATTAGAAAACAAATCAGTACTTGATTACAAGTCACAATCATGAGGTGCTCAGCGCACGACACTCGAACATCACACTGAACTGATACTGTGGAGACTCTGAGATGTGCCGCAAAAACACACAAACACAATTACAATCACCACAGATATCCATCGATCCGTCGACCCAGCCTCAGTTTGGGTCGCGCTGTAGACTGTAGCTTATGACATGAGTGTTTTCTGAAGACCTTCCAGTGTTCGGGTCAGGCCTTCTCCGTTCCTACAGCCCAGGTCACGGATGCGCTCGCTCTGAGAGCCTGAAGCCTTCGGTCCCGGGCCGGCTCTGCTGCCGGTGTGGTCCCGGTGCTCTCAGTCCACGGGGAACTCGGTCTCCAGGGCCGTCCCGGGATGGGTGTGTGTGTGTGTGTCCTTCAGGAGCCGCAGGGACACACAGCTGAGCCAGCTTCTGCTGGTGGGCATCTCTCCTACAAGCTCCCAGCTGTCCGAGTCCTCGCAGTACCGCTCGATAGTGTCGTGATACCTGTGTGTGTGTGTGTGTGTGTGTGTGTGTGTGTGGGGTGGGGGGGTTAGAAGATCTGTCAAAATGGCTGAAAAGCTAAATTCAAATTTCTTTCTTAAATATTAGTAAAATTCAAATTGTACTCGAATTCTAAAGGCAATATTTAACAGGGAAAAAGGACTGTATTGTCTCCTATGTCCACAATAGGGAAATATAAACAAAACCAAAGTAACATTGGAAATTAAATGACATTCACTTCACAAGTGCATTCGTTTTTGAAACAATTGTTCTTAAAGTTACATAAAATATATTTCCTGTAATTTCCTTAAATGTGCATGCAAGGAAAAATAAGGTTACAATAGTGCATAAATACTTTATCAAATGCTTTATTTTATCAAATACTTTATCTTTAATAAAGTCTGCATTTTTTTTTTTTTTTTTTTTGCGCACAAAAAGTATTCTCATCGCTTCATAACATTAGGGATGAACCACTGGAGTCACATGGACTACTTTACCAATGTCTTTACTACCTTTCTGGGCCTTAAAACTGGCGATTACATTGCAGTCTATGGAGGGTCAGAAACCTCAGATTTCATCAAAAATATCTTCGTTTGAGTCCCGAAGATGAACGAAGGTCTTACTGGTTTGGAACGAGTAATTAATGACAGAAATTTCATTTTTTGGCTGAACTAACCCTTTAAGTACCTGGACAACTGAACGGATCTCTGTTTCACGCTCAATATGAAAAATAAATCTGTAATGGGAAAACGGCCCCGGCGCAAAGTCGACCTGAAGGAGTGGGGTTTCTTTTAAAAACTATTTTCAGTCGCATGTCTTCACCTTTCAAATCGAATGAAATAAAAATAAATAAATAAATTTCACACAAATGTGGTGGTATATTTCTTAAATTTCACAGGACTGTAGTGTAGTATCATCTCTCACCTGTCCCATCCCTCCTCTCCTCCCAACACGTAAATCTTCCCGTCCACCACGGCCACGCCGGGCCGGTAGCGCCGCTCCTTCATGGGCGCACACATGGTCCACTGGTTGGTCTTGGGGTCGTAGCACTCGACCTTATCTGTGTTCTCGGTGGACGCGTGCCAGCCGCCTACAGAGGAACATCTGTGAGACACACTGCAAAACATGCTTTTCTTACTGAGTGCTTTTGTCTTGTTTCCAGTCCAAATATATAAGAATTCTTAAATCAAGATGCATTTACTAGATGAGTGAAATGACATAAGATATTATGTTCTGTTTTACAGGGGAATTAATCAAAATAAAGAGAGTTGGTGCTTAAAACAAGCTAAATTATCTGCCAATGGGGTGAGAAAAATAAACTTAATTCAAACAGAAACAAGACTATTTTTCTCACCCCACTGGCACATAATTTAGCTTGTTTTAAGCAAAAATTCACTTGAGTGAAATAATTCCCCCGTAAAACAAGACATAATATCTTATGTCATTTTACTACTTGAGTAAATGCATCTTGATTCAAGAAATGCTTGATATTTGGACTGTAAGAAAAGTATTTTTTTGCAGTGTACAGTAGGGGTGTTGAAATTAGCATTAGCATACAATGGCAGAGAGACGCGAGTGCGAGTAACTAAAAATGCTCCAGCTACTTTAAAAGCCTACATCTGGGCACATTTCGGCTTTTATGAACAACCTGGTGAGCACGACCTGGAGAAGACGCGCGGTGTGTGTAAATCGTGTCACACACAAATAAAATATGCAGGGGGTAATACCACTAACTTGATAAACCACGTCAGCCGTTTTCACCCTGAGCTGTGAACGCCTGGCAGAGTCTGACCGC